>JAOXNJ010209983.1:0-12226 GCA_028566655.1 Metis holothuriae | reverse complement strand
CATACGAGCCTTTCACTATGCCACCTGGAAACACTGCAACCTATGAAACACCTGGGATGATCACAGGTGTGACTGGTACAACCTCCAACATTACTTCCAATTCAACTGAGGATCCTTATGCAACATACGAGCCTTTCACTATGCCACCTGGAAACACTGCAACCTATGAAACACCTGGGATGATCACAGGTGTGACTGGTCCAACCTCCAACACTACTTCCAATTCCACAGAAGCTCCTTCCAATTCGACCGGGGGTCCTGACACAACATCCAACGTGACAAGACCAGAGTCTGCTACTGTGACAACAATTTGGAAAACTACAATTAAGCCAAAAGATTGCTCTGAGATGGATTCCAGTGGGACAAGGTGGAATTGCTCTGCCAACACGGTCTGTAAGAAAAATTGTTTTGACTGTCAAGACTTGGATACAAGTGAAGAAGATTGCAAAAAGAAGGCAACTTGGAAGTGTGATGGGAGCACAGGCCAATTCACTACCCCTGATCCGGACCGCAGTCGGTGCATCCAGAAGTGAGTATATACGACATTAGACTAAAAACTAAAAAATCAGGAATAATGAATAAGTTACTGTTAAAAAAAATTAGACCATCAGCCCAGCCCAAGAAGCACTGCTGTCAGACTGACTTCAGAGGAACCAAATGGTCGTGCAGAGCAGATGCTGTGTGCCGGAAGAGCTGCTTTAATGCAACAAGTGATGAAAATTGCTCTTATTCCGGAAACGACAGTGGGGACGATAAAATGGCGTACTGGCACTGCAATGGCAACACTGGCCGCTTTAGCACCACTCAGCCTGATCGCAGCCTGTGTGTTGAGCACTGGGTTGATGTTATCGTCAATAACGTGAGTCACACAGCATACAATAACCAATATCATTTATTTTGTGCAAGTCCTTTCAATATTAGTGTATTGCTAGGAGGTTAGTTATTCATGGTATCAAAGTGGTAAACTTTAATGAATTGAAAACACTTTTTTAAGCAATATCTGTGTCAAAACTTCTTTCTAAGGCTCCAAAAAGAACGGCTTTTCAAATTTACATCCATGATGGAATATTGTAAATTCCTTAAAAATAATGTGCGTTGAACACACAGAACGAACACTGTTTGCCAATAGTTGACCATTTTCATTTCATAGTACTCGAACTCAAAATTCTTGTATTCGAGACCCTTTAAATAATGTTCAACTGTCGTCTAGATCACTTCTGGTTCAGCCACTTCTACCGTGTTGGCTAATGATCTTTTGAAAAAGTTGGAAGACAACGAGCCCGTTTCTGGAGGTGGGCTGAGAAAGCTGACAGAGAGTCTTCTTCCCCTGATAGAACGACGTGGAAACGAGATCATCTACTATGATGGACGTGACAACTTCACCCTCAGCTTCATCTCCTCTGTGGATCACCTTCTGGCCTCCACTGTCAGCTGGCAGGAGTTGGGCCAAGATGACAAGCGCTATGGCAGTGCCTCTCTTTGTCTGCACTCTCTCACTGAGGCTGGTCGCATGCATCTGATCAAACAAGATGGCAATCAACTAGTCACAATGATAAATGAGCCCCCATACAACCTTGATGTGGTAACCATCACCTGGGAGACTTGTGTGCCATTTATGTACAAATTTGCCTTGGAGGAAGAGTCTATCACGGTGAAATTCGACCAAAACTGCTTGTCTGTTATTAGCTCAGCTGTCAGACCCGACTTGGTCAGTACCAACATGTTTCCAAACAAAGTCAACTTCCAAAACATGAGCAGCATCCACAACACCCTTCTTGAGATCAGCTTGTTCTTTGAGGAGGATCAGTATGCATTTGATCCTGATGTCAACGTAACTATTATCTTTGACCATGATCATAAGGTGAACAAGTTTGAATTAATCCATTATCCCAAGTAAAGTAAAGCAAAAAAATGTATGTTCTGATTTCTGAATACCAATGCCTTTTTCCTTCATTTAGGCTGCTCCACCATCGTGTGTATTTTGGAACCCAGAGGAATTGATGTGGTCAGATGAGGGCTGTGTTCTGGATAAACGCGAGTCAAACTTTGAGCAAAAGGTGATTTGTCGTTGCAACCACCTGACCAGCTTTGGGGTGCTTTTTGGCTCTCCCTACTTTGGAATGGCATCTTTGACTATCACTACCAGAGTGGCTTTGACCATGTCCAGCTTCTCTCTCGTTGCCACCATTGTGGTGCTCCACTTCTTCCAGTAAGCAAAATCTCCTAGAAATGTTTAATAACAAACACATTATTACACAAATTTCATTTTTTCTAGTGAAACTGAAAGCCTACGTCACATGGTGGGTATGAACCGCAACTACTGCTTGCTTCTGGCCAATCTTGTGTTCTTCGGCCTCCTTGATGCCAGTGAGAGGTTTGGTCGTACCCTATGCACAGTTGCTTCAATGCTTGCCCATTTCCTCTGGCTCTCAGTCTTTGCTTGGACAGGCATACAAAATATACATAAATTTCCTTAATTGTAAATGTAGCATTAATTTTATTCAATTTTATGAATAGCATTGGAAGGTCTGGTTCTCTATCACAAGCTGGTGCTGGTGTTTGAGCGCAGCAGTGATCATGTGAAAGCTCATTGCCTAATTGGCTATGGTCTCCCCTTCCTGATCTCCTTGGCCACCTTTGCCGTAAGCTACATCTTGAAGATGGAATACTTGGATGACCATCTCTGCTGGCTGAACGATCCCTTCCTATGGGCCTTCAAGGCTCCTGTTGCTCTGGTCTGCACTTGTAACCTCTTCATTGTCACCAGCATCCTCATTGTCATTGTTAAGGTCAGCACAAAATTCCTTTTAGTAATTCTGCATGGTACATTTTGTGTCATTCAATAACTATCAAAGCTGAAATCAAAGCTATTGTATTGCAGTTCAAGAAACGCCACAGTGATGAAAATGGTGGTGGTTCAAACCGCCAATGGATTCGCAACTTTGCACTTCTTGTCTATCTGCTCGGCCTGGGATGGCTGCTGGGCTTTCTGGTGAAGGTGCACGTTGTGGTGGAGCACATGTTCGTGATCGTCAATGGTCTGCTGGGTATTGGCATCTTTGTGCAGGGAATTCTGCTCAACCAGACAGTGAAGGACAAGCTTATAAAGCACAGCAAAATTTACTGGCACTACGACAATGACAAGGTTGTCCAATTTTTCAAGGGATTTAGACTGCAGCACAAAACCGAATAAGGATTCCCTTTTTCTTCACTACAAACTTACCAAATTTTTCGTTCTTTGTCAAGTACGTATTTCTACTTTCGAATGGCTACTTTGCTAGGGTGACCGCCATATTCCACATGAATGGCTTCTTATGGATTGCAAGCGTTTTCTGCTTCTCTTTCCCAATCTACGAGTATTTATAAACCACAAACATAAGTGTTTTTTGGCTATAGCATACAAAATTCAGGGTTCTACTTAAGCCGTTCGTATAATATGGGTATTGCATTCCCATTTGTTATTGCTCTTCACATACTGCACCAATTCTCTTCCTTTTGTGAATCTACTCATTATAATAAAACTGAATGTTTCTTTCTTTAAAACACTTTTTGATAAGAGGACAGTCAAATCTCTCAGGTGAATCCTTTATTAACGTGCCTCCCACACCTCTTTTAATGACAGAATTAATCTATCTAAGTCATTGTTAGATCTCATTTTGAATGGCGAGTTAAGGATGAAGAGCGTTTGCTCGATTATTGTGCCTCGAGCTTCTTCTTGAGGGACTCGGGCATGGTGGGCGGCGGCGGCCTGGGCAGCCTGAGGGCGACCTTGACGCCGTCGTAGATGAACCACTGCAGCGCTGTGAGCGTGCCGATCATGAATATCCTGGGCATCAGGCCGGCCCACATGCCCTTGAAGCCGAGCGCCTTGGCGGCGCTGCCCACGGTGCTGCCCTTGGCCTTGTTCATGTAGGAGACGATGGTGTCGGCGGGGTGCGAGACGATGGCGCAGAAGACGCCGGCGATGTAGCCGGCGGCGAAGGTGACCACCAGCTGCTCGCTCTTGGAGCACTGGTCCCGCGGCTTGGGCACCACGAACGCGTAGATGGCCTCGACGGTGCGCTCGAAGCAGGCGAACTTCATCATGGTGTAGGGGATCTGGCGGCCCCAGAGCGGCGCCAGGCTCTTGTAGAAGCCGTTGACGCCCTCCTCCTTTAGGATCTTGGGGAAGCCCTTGCGCAGCGTGGTGGGGAACGTGCCCTTCGGCGACGTCTGCATGCGCACCTTCACCGACTCCATGGGGCTGAGCGCGATGTCGGCGAAGAACTCGGCCGACGCCGACGCTGCCAGGTAGAGCGAGGTGCGGTACAGGTAGCTCTTCTCCTCGCCCAACATGGACGAGTACACGTTCTTGAAGACCTCGTAGAAGCCGAACTTGCACAGCCCCTGAAGCGAGTAGCCGATGCAGGTCGGCGCCCAGCCCAGCACCAGCCCCGCCGCGCCGCCGTCCGCGTACGAAATCTTGAAGCCCTGCGGCACCGACTTGTAATACTCCTTATTCACCTAAAAAAGAAAAAAAAAATCATGGAAAAGTGCTCAAAAAATGACTTTGTTGAATGGAAGCGTGATTGTAAATGTGATACTTGAAGTCTGCATTTGACGAGGTCGAGGGGCGTGACGGCGGTGTGCGTGATGCCGCAGCTGAGGACGCCGCCCAGGCCGCAGAGCGCGTAGTACTTGCCGCTGCCGAACTCGCACGAGTGCTCCTTGCTCGAGGCCGCGGCCGCCATTTGTCGCTGTCCAATCAACTGCTGACTCATCTGTCAGTAATAAAAGTTACTGATAAATCGAAATTGATCAATTCTTTTTTTAATGAAAACTTTAGGTTTTTTTATAGTTATGCCTTGAGGGATTGGAGACAGAGCCTTGTCTGAGGGCCGATCAGCCTTGAGGTTACGCAAAGATTTGGCTTCCAAAGTGGCTTGAGTGAAAGCACTCACTGCATGCATGTCGGTTCTATACAGGTGAGTCGCGCTTTCTGATATCTGTAAAATCGACTCTAAATGAGCTGTTTTATAAATATTTGTGCATGTTTTTCCATTTTGGAGGTAAAATTTAGTTGAAAACTGATTTATAAAAGCTTCAAAATTTTATTTTATGAGAATGCTCTTGGTTCTGATTCATCCATTAAAACTCATTAAACTGAAAGAGCTAGTGCCAGATTTTGAGAGTATTCATGAGTACACGTGTTTTAGAACAATAATACATTTTTTGTTCAGATGTTCAGTTTATTTAGAATTTACTGTCGTGTCTGTGCAGTGACTTTCACCTTGCAATCGTTCTGGCCGTGCGCCAAGACGGGGCACGAGGCCAACATGGACGACTCCAGCTGATGCCAGACGAGAAACTCATCCGGAGTCACAAGACAAACACTACACATTGAATGTACTCTGTATTTTAATTCGAGTACATACTAACGGACTTTTCCGAAAACATGTACGCCCATGAGCGAGATTTGGGTTTTGGCACTTTTGAAGGACTCAATTTAGCTCCAAAAGTTCGCTCAGGCAGCTAAAAAACAGAGTTGTGTTCACTAAAATTGCGTAACTTTTTACTGTGCCTAGCGTAGAAATCCTCTCTTCAAACTGCTTTCGGAAATAACTTCAAATAAAAATCGTTGGTTATATGACTTGATTTCACAACAAAGTGCATTTTTCACCAATCAAATGCTACACAGGACAAAATTGTGTGTACAGATCGTATGACTATAAAATAGCTAGCTATTGAACATTTTGCGACTATTAAATTGGATGAGTGGAGCTGGCGTAGTAAACAACAATAACTTGCATGGAGAAAAATGTGATCTTTGCTGACGAAAATTAAATTTAAAAAATTGTCTTTAAATTAGGATCCGCTTTCAACCGCTTTCACAGATAATGGTGTGTGACTTCCGAGTATACTGATTGTTCATCACCGCTCTGACTTCAGCAATTGATTGCCTGTGGTAATCATAAGAAAAACATTTCAAGTAGCTAGGTGTGTGGCATCACAGAGATACAGATTAACAAAAGACTATTTGCAGCCACCGTCACGTTATCAGAACCAGGAATCTGTAAACGAAACAACGGTAAATTATCTATCTATCATTACTCTGGATCTATCTATCATTACCTTTGGAATGATTAGGTGTTAGTTTGAGAGCAAAGTTGGCCTTATCAAAAACAGTATTGCTTTCAAAATCGTCAAACGTCTTCTGTTTGGACAAGGTTCTGAGTTGTTCCAATTGCTTGAGGCCCCAAGAAGATTGTCTTGACGCTGAAGCCAATCCCTTCTCGATGGCCATCTCCGTCCTGATGGAGGGGGACGACTTCGTCGACGGGGACGCGACGAGCTCCTTCCCGATTTTGTTGGGACATGTGTACTTGACCACACCCAAGTTGTCAATGGATCTGCCGCCATTCTCCACAAGACAGCCAACATGATAGACTTGATGGATGCCAAAAGCAACAACCATATTTGAGTTTTTGCTCAACAAGTCGTGGCCACAAAAATCACAATAAGGAATGTCGCATCCACGTCTCCACTGGGTTTTATTTTTCCTGCTATTAGCGACAGCTCTTCGTGATAGTCTCTGAAACAATTTTAGACGCTGACATCGGTCCTTTTGTACTAGTTCACGCGACGTCGACAACAGCGACGACTCATGACGAAGAGAATCGAAGAGGAAGGGTAGAAAGTGACTCATATCAATCAGATCTGTCTTCTGTAACGACTCATTCTGTAACAAAATGAATTGGTAAATAAATATAGAAATATTATTGACGAAGATAAGAGGCATTGTTGTACCATGAATATTGTCTCAATGAGACACTCGGCCGAAACGGATCTGGCCGTTGCTACCAGAAACTCGTGCATCAGAGTCCTCCAAGCCATCTTGTCAATAGTATTGTCTCTGTCTGTTCTGTTTTCATTGTCTGTTTGAGCAATGAGATTAAGCATTCTTTTCCAAACTTGTTCTTTAGTCTTCGTCTCCCTCTGCTTGTCTTTTTCTCTTTTGTCTATAAAAACACGTTGATAAAACCTCAGCACGAGTTTCAATCTCGCTCTTAACTCGTTCCACTCTGCTTTGCTGTTAATAACAGATCGCTTCTGAGTGTTGCCGCTCAATATTGTGGTTATTTTGAGACGGAAGTGCGTTAACAAAACACTTAGTGCCTCGTCCAAACTGTTGCTTCGCTCCAAAAGGAAGGCTTGCGCCTCGAGATTCCCTTGGCTTTTGCACAGCTGAAGCAATGTTCGCGCGTCCATGGTGTCGCCCCAATGTCCCATGTTTCTCTTAACAAGAAAAGTGCAATTTCAATTCACATAAATGATGAAAACCGTTTCATACCAAGATCAAATTATGAAGTTACCTGAAGGAAGTGCACGACATTCTCGGGTTGCTTCTGGTTCATTAGTTTGATTGTTAACTCGATCATTTTCGGCTGGTGAACAAAGTGCTCAAAATCACTCATTAGTCTACTCTCTTCTTCAGTGTCGACGCAGGTCTCATAGCACTGTTTGAGGAAGCAGTAAAGAAGCTCGTCGTCGCCACAATGGGACAATTTTTCGACCATGGACATAAGCGAACACTTTTCAATTTGGGTCACTACTTCTAGTGTTTGCTCCACATCAAAAGCAACTAAAAGCTCCAGATTAGCAATGAGACTGGACTCGAGCTCTTTTTTGGACCACTGAACTCTCTGGAGGTACTGAAAGGTTTGGTGCTTTCTAATCGGATCCAACAAATAACACTTAAGACACTGAGGACAGTTATTGTCTTGCTCGTAAATGTGACTTTGAATCTGGAAGAATTGAGCTTCCTCCGCTCTTTGAAGCAATCGATCTCGGTCAAAGTATTCATCTCCTCCTGACTTGAGCAATTGCAACAATGCCTCCTCTCTCTCTTGGCGTTGTTGTCTCTTCAACTCTTGTTGATCAAATGTAGTCAGCACAATCAATAACTGCTGGAAGAGCTCCTTCGAAACTGACAGCTTCATTCTCTGGTCACTGACCAATTGCTGAGCCACAAAAGTAAACAATTGTGCCAATTGAGTGGGACTGAAGGAAGATGAAGATAATTTGTCTTCGTCGTCAACCATTACTTGTATTAGAGCATCGATAAGTCTCTGCTTGCGACAGAGACCCAATTCTGTGTTGAAGTCGGCCTCCTCCTCGAAGGCCATCAACAACACGTTGAGGAAACACTGTGTATCCAGCCACAACAACGACCTCAAATAGGGATATGTTTCCTTCTCCTCTTCTTTGTTGTCGTCATTTTCATTTTCGTTCAAATCTCCTTTGTAAACATCCTTGTTATCTCCAGTGTAATGATAGGGTAGATGTAGGGAAATCAAGTTATTGTAAACTTCATACTTGGCTGTATTCAACGCCTCCTCGTCTATATTGTTATCCCAATGACTGAAGTAAGCTTTTCCTGTTAGGCAGTAGGAGATGTACAACAACAGTTTCTGGCCCATGTTCAAAACCTTTTCGTCGTCTATTAGGTTGCTCTCGCTCCTTTTCAGTTCTCGCCTTAACACTGCCATCAGTTCTTGAAGAGGAGTTAGGAAGTTGTTCAGACCATAGTTGTTAATGTAAATGATGACGTCTGTCAACAGGTGTTTCCGGCTGACACTCATTACTTGATGGAGATCCAGCGAGGCCACATCCACGTGCGTTAGACACGCTTCTAAGGCCTCGAATCTTCTGAGATCTACGAAATGATTGACAAAAGCTTGCATGACTGGTACCGGAGGTCTTCTCAATTTGTCTGTAATGAAGCTTTGCTCTAAACACTCTAGGAACTTTCCCTTGGCAAACGGATCCAGTTCAAAGGTTGGCCAAACCTCGTCAAAGAGGAGATCGAAGTCTTCTATCAAAAGACAACTGGAAACGCAAGGAGGCACCACGCGGTCGAAATAGTTTGCCAAGACGACCACGTCACCCTCTAATGGAAAATTGGTAGTCATGGATGTCTTTAAGTATTGCTTTACCAACGACCTCAGTTTGTTGGAGACCAATCCTCGCTTCGTTGCTAAAGAACCTTTCAAGCCTAGAAGTGCTTTTCCGGGATCCTGTGAAATTGCAAACAACGACGTATGAACAAGAAATTGATTATCAATAAAAGATTACTAAATTACTTAAGACTTGTGGTTAAGCGATTTAAAAATATTCACCATGTAGATTTCCTGAGTAAGCAAAATAGCCTCTTGGATAGCGTTGGCCTTATCGACGAGAAATTCAATTCTCTGCTCCCAATTCCTCATGATCATCACCTGAAGCTGTTGTTTTCCGAGCATCAATAGCTGCTCATTGACGGCTGCAATGGACTCATAGACGGCCTTCTGACCAGCCATGGCCATGGCCTTGCTCACGTTGTTGCCGGTGGCCAAGCCCTTGAAGAAGCTGCTCTGGTAGACGAGACCCAACTTGTCGAGGTTCTGCATCTCCAATTCGTTGTTCTCGTCCAACTGCAGGTCCAACAAATGCAAAGTCTCGTTCTCGGACAACAAGGAGAGACATCTGGGCGTTAAAAAGGCCATGTGCAGGACCAGGTAGGGCAAAACCAACTTGTGCACTGGCTCAAAAGTCAAAGCCTCATTTCTTTCCTTTTCCTCGTCCAACAGCATCTGTTACCAAAATGCATTTAACAAAAGTTCAGCTACCAATTCGTTATGTAAATGGCATTTACCCGATAAACATAGAGAGTATTATGTCGACCAAAGGCCAAAAGCGGCCTGAAAGGTCTTCTCACTGTCTTCTCAATTTGTTGTTCTTCGTTATTCTGCACCATCACCACTTGCCAAGCCAATAAGGGCAAACTGTCCGCTCTGCCCACTAGAGGGTGACTAAACAACACCTTGATTCTGGGCCTCAGAACGAGCACGATTACCTTTGATATTGTGGCCAGAGCCAAAATGGGCTCAGAGTCGAGTTTCAGAGGCTGATTGAGGGTTGAAAGCGGCTCGAAGCTGAACACTTCGCCTCTACTACCGGAAAAAATGCACCTTGAGCTGTAACCTCGGCCCATTGTCAGCTTCTGTTTGAAACGCAGCTCGAACAGAGAGCCGCCAGCATCGCTTAACAGTGCCTAGAACAAAAAACAAAAAAAAATGTGAAGACACAATAAATACCCCTCAAAAGCTTGTAGAACAGGATGAATGATTTACGCCCTGGTCCTGTTCAATGTAGCGCAGCCGTGTGACGGCGTTGCCCATGGGATGGGCGTCGTCCACCTCGAGGATGATCTTGCCGGTATTCAAGTCGAACTCGACCACCTGGCCCTTGGCGAAGCCGACCAACAAGCGACTCGAGTCCGTCGTCAGCGCCAGCGAAGACACCGGGCCGTACACGGACCCCAACCTCGGCCCCCCCAAGGACCACTTCAGCACCTACCATCACATAACATTCTCTTAAAGTTGAAATACGCAAATGATAAAAACTTAAAAAAGACTTTATAAAAACTTTAAGGAAAAAGACAAATTTCTTTACAAACGAAGCCAAAACTGACCTGGAAAGTGTCAAAGACAAAAACGAATCCGTGTGCGAAGCCAACGGCCACGACCGACTGGGCGGCCAGGCAAGTGGGGTTGCCGGCGTTGACGTCCTTGTCCGAGGCCCCCTGCAGCTGGGCCGAGACGCCCTTCAGCAGCACTCTGCGCATTATACTGTGTCTGTTAGCCAGGTTATTTAGGCCATTGTTGAGGCTGTTGTTGTAGGAAACGGGTCGACTGCTCCGACTGGGCTTGGAGGCGTCGCTCAACGACGAGTGCAGCGACAACGTGTCCAACAGCGAGCCCAGGGTGGACGTGTTCGACTGGTAACTCGGTTGGGCCTTGAACTGCAATTTACGATTATTTGGGCATTATTTCGTTAAAGATCGATTAATGACATTATTTTGTGAGGAGTACGAGTGATGCGGAGCCGTTCAGGAGTTTGGGTTCTATGAGCACGGTGGACGCGTCCTCCTCGTCCTCCTCCGACATGGCCAAGGGATCCTTTAAGGCGCAATTAAAGCAATTAAGCGCTGTAGTTAGAGCACTACAAAAAGACAAAAAAAAACTAGACTTGGCGTTTGTGTCATTGCTTCGTTCAGAATGTCCTCTAGAGAGGGCAAGTTGTGCACGGGCGGAATGCCGAACTCGTCGTCGTCAATGAAGAATTCGTCCTCCTCCGCCAACCCGTTGCTCCCCTCCGTCAACGACGCCATTTCACCGCGACAATCCTCGAGTCAATTTACCCAATTATAAAGCATTTAAAGCGACTTAATTCCGAAAAAATGTTGGAGGTGGGCGTGTATCCCAGCAATGGATCCTTGGCAGCAATATTTGTTTTGTGTTCCGCAGCTGACGTCAGTTTTAACAGCTGCTCAATGAAACCCAGGGGGTACCATTACGGCCATTCTCGCAAGTCAGCTGACGTGATGACGTAGCGCTCGGGGAGACCTGCATAACACAACATATAAGTAGTTTTATTAGAAGCGTAAAACAATTTAGCTTCAATACACGTCTGGTGACTGAAATTTCACGTCGTTTTCACTCCAATCACAGTAGTTGGCTGTACACTCGTTAAGTCACAAATTGTTTCTTCTTTTTCACGTTCCTTTTTTGACTTTGTTTGATTTTTGTGTCTTTGAGTTTTTGATTCTCTTGCTTTATTTGAATAAAGATTCGAGTTTTTGTAAAAATCTCTAAAATCTCTTTAGATATGTCTGGATGAGCTGCTTGCAATGTTATTACAGTCCTTTCTTGCATGTTAGCTTGGCGACAAAGTTTCTCTCCATGAATTTCCAAAAATGTTCTCTCTAGTCTCTTAATTGTGTCATGCAGTCCAATGCTTGGGACATTTAAGTAACCCTGTGATTGCAATTGCAACCATTGGGACTGGATTTCTGACTGATAAGAAGAATTACAAAGGTAGTCATGGTCATGAAGTTCTGGAATATCACTGGGTTCCTTGTAATCATCTAGCTTATTGATACTTGCGTGACCTTCTTGACTTATCTTTGAAGAAATGTATCCAGCAAAGTATTGAAGCCCTCCATTTGAACAAAGTTGACTGCTGCTGGAGTCTGCAGTATTAGTGGATTCACACAGGAGGGAGTTGGAATCAGAAGTGGTACTCTGTAAGCTCTCTTTCCTTACTTCGTGTTCAGTGAGCTAATGCTAAAGTTTATTCTGAATAGAGTCATATTTATAGGTGACAGATAGTAATGAAGGATAGTGCGTAGCAAGCAATTTCGGGC
>JAOXNJ010209872.1:0-17553 GCA_028566655.1 Metis holothuriae | reverse complement strand
AGCGACTCAACTACCAAACACCCGCTCAAGTGCTTTTTGGCGTCAAGAGAGTTTGCACTTTGGAATAGAATCTAAGATTCTTTCCAGGAGTGGATCCAATACTTCAGTTTGAAGCTCCTTTGGTGCAAGTACATAGGAGGACGTATATGGACCGATTTATATTTGGCGTACTCAGAAGCAAGAGGGCTGAATTCCTTGATGCAAATAATATATCCCGCAGAAAGAATAATCGACACTTGAAGCAATCAGGTGTCCCAGTTGTGAGCAATTATTCAACTCTCCAATAGTCAGAAAAAGCAGTCCTACAGAATCTAGCTCCTGAGTATCACCTGATCTATTATCCCATACTCCTGAGCCTCCTGAGCCGACATGAAGTAGTCTCTCTCTGTGTCTGCTGCCACCTTCTCCACAGGCTGACCGGAGAGGCGAGCGATCATCTCATTGAGCATGTCCTTGGTCTTGAGGATGTGCTTGGCCGTGATAGCGATATCGGTAGCCTGACCCTGCGCTCCACCTAGAGGCTGATGGATCATGACCTCTGAGTGCTCTAGGGCGAATCTCTTGCCTTTGTGACCATTTACCAGGGTGAGGGCTCCCCCGCTCGCCGCCATGCCCACACAGACCGTGGAGACATCTGGCTTGATAGCGTGCATCGTGTCCACCATGGCCAGGGTCGCACTCACAGAGCCTCCTGGGGAGTTCACGTAGAGGGTGATATCTTTTTTTGCGTCTTTCTTCTCCAGAAAGAGCAGCTGGGCGATAATCGTATTTGCCACTGCATCGTCTATTCCACTGCCGAGAAAGATGATCCGATCCTCCAGGAGTCGAGAATAGATATCATAGACCCTCTCCCCTGTTGGCGTCTTGTCGATAACCGTTGGGATAATGCCGGAATTGGTGATGAAGGGGACCGAGGCCTGAGAGATGAGTCCAGTGTGCATAGGGTAGAAGTGGAAAATCGCCCCCTATCCTAACACGGATAGGGGTGAGATGTCTTGTGTTTTTTTTGGAGTGTCCGATTCATGAGAAGTTGCCCCATAGACATCCAGATCGGTATCCAGGGAAGGCTTAGCTCAGGCGAGTCCGAGAGTGATGAGAGATCAGAAGCGCCGCCAGTACTACGAGGGCTGGGAGATAGCCCGTGAGAGGGTCTCCTACCGAGATATAAGAGTAAATCGCTCCCAAAAAGGCAAAGAAGAATCCAGCATATGCCCACTCGCGTACCCACAGAGCACTTCTCTGCCACAGGCCTATCACGCCCAAGACGTAGGCCACTCCCAAAAAGGTCATCAGGTACTCTGGATACCCCAGATGCTGGAAGCCCTCTATGATCATAGGATTGGCCGTGAGCTTACTGAATGCAGAGCCAAGTGCCACCAGCGTCACCAGTCCGGTAGAGAGATAGTAAACATGGGGCATGAAGAAGGGAGGAAGAGAAAAAATCTCGTAGGAGATCTCTCTACCCTAGCACAGACAAGAGATCCATGCTAAAAAAGTCTCCTTCTCAGGCAACTTCTCAATACCAGGCTTTGTATTATATACTTTGGCACATCCTAGCCAAAGTCAATGTCATCTCACTTGATCGATGGTCTGCTTCTATGCAGACTCAGCTGGAAGTCTGGAGGTATGCCTCGATGTGAGGCAAGGTCAGGCAAGAAAATGTCTTTTATTTCACCCTATGTCACAAGCCCACGTAGCGAGCTCGATAGCTGACATCCTCTCTGCCGAGCAAGAGGCCCAAAGCATCCTCACTCAGGCAAATCAGGAGGCGCAAGAACTCCTCAAGACCTCTCAGCAAGCAGCAGAAGAGCAAGCCCTCACCGCAAAGCGTGAGGCCGAGATAGAGATAGAAGCAGACCTCATATCCTACAGAGACAAGAAGGCCCAGGAGCACCTCCAGACCCTTCAGTCTCAGGAAAAGAAGGCCCAAGACCAAGCCAAAGCCTACAGCGATGGTGTCCCTGATGCAGCAGAAGCCGTCTTCCAGCACTTTCTCAAGAAGACCACATGAGCCAAGTAGCCCTCTCAAAATTTCGGCTTCTGATGATACAGGATGAATCTCGTCCTGTCCTGGAGGCTCTTCAGGCAGAAGAGATCGTCTCCTTCACTCCTGTGAGCCAGGAAGCTCGTGAACACCTCGGGCTACGCGAGCCATCCTCAGTCGCCCAGAACAGGGATCAGAAGGCAGAGGTAGACAGCCTCATCACGGCCCTGACCCCCTATGCCCCAGCTCCAAAGAACATGCACGAACGCGTCCTCGGAGCCCAAGTCAGGGCCAGTCTGGCCATGGCGGAGAACTCTCTCCAACACAGCACAGAAGGAGTCCGAGAGGCCACGGATCAGCTCCGAATCAGCAGAGAGTCTCTCGAGAAGCAGAAGGCCGATCTCCAAGACCAGATCAACACGCTCTCCCTCTTCTCAGGCCTCTCCTCTGGACTCGGTGCACTCATCCATAGAGGAGAGCATTTCTCCAGTCAGCTGGGCTTTGTCCCTGTGGAGAAGGCAGATGACTGCCTCTATGAGCTCGAGCAGATGGGGGAACTGGTCGTAGTGGAGAGACTCCGAAGTTCTATAGAGAGAACGGCTCTCCTGGTCGTATCACACACCTCACGAGAAGCAGACCTCATGACCGCACTCGGCCGATATGGCTGGTCGGAGTTCAGGCCAGCAGACCTCCTCGTCCATCCTCGAGAAGCCGTAGAGGAGATGAAGGTCATCCTCACCAAGACAGAGCAGGACATCGATCAGAACACCCAGCTTCTCCAGGAGCTCGCCATGAAGCATCTCCCGAACCTGAAGCTGAATTCTGACGCTCTCCAGTGGAAGATCGACGCCAATGCCGTCATAGAGCAGGGCGGAGAGAGTGACTACACCTACTACCTAGAAGGAGTCGTACCAAAGGAGTCCAGCTCTCAGCTCCAGAGAATGCTGCGAGACATCACCCCCCACGCTCAGCTCGAGATCGCCCCACTAGAAGATGAGAACATCACTCTTCTTCGGCATTCGGCTCTCACTCGTCCTTTTGCCAATATCGTCAGTTTCTTTGGCTATCCGACCAAGCATGAGGTAGACCCTACCCCTTTTGTGGCTCCTTTCTTCCTCATCTTCTTTGCATTCTGTCTCACGGATGCGGGATATGGACTCATCCTCACACTCCTCTTTGGCTATGCTCTCACCCTTCCGCTTACGCCTCAGATGCGATCTGGCGTACAGCTCATGGTGGCAGCCGGTATCACGACCATTATCATGGGAGTGCTCTTTGGTGGCTACTTTGGCATGACTCCAGATCAGTTTGGCCTCCTGAGGAATCCAGAGACTGGGATGTTCTATGGTCAGCTCTTCGACCCTGTCCAGGACCTCGTTCCCAGGATCATGATCCTGGCCTATGGACTCGGAGTTCTGCAGATCCTCCTGGGAGTCGTCCTCTCTATGGTCACGAAGATTCGCAGAGGAGACCTCTTAGGGGCCTACATGGTCAGTCTTCCTACGGCTCTGATCGTGATCTTGGGGCTCTTCTGGGCCTATCTGGCACAGGTGACTGAGTCTGCTGTTCCAGAGGTCTTGCCTCTGAGCATTATTGGCCTCTTCCTCGTCGTCGTCATGGGTGCTGGAAAGGGAAATATCTTTGTTCGGCCTCTTCTGGGCATCATCATTGCCCTCAATGAAGTCATAGGCTGGCTGAGCAATGTCCTCTCATACTCCCGACTCTTTGCCCTTGGCCTGGCTACTGGGATCATAGGATTCAGCTTTAACACCTTGGCCATCATGGCCTCTTCCTCTGTGGAGAGCAGTATTCTCTCATTTGTCATTGCAGCTCTCATCCTCGTTCTAGGGCATGGGCTCAATCTTGCACTAAACTTCATAGGGGCAGTAGTGCACACGGCGAGGCTGCAGTTTGTGGAGTTTTTTGGACAGTTTTACGAAGGAGGTGGAAGGCTCTATGAGCCCTTCCGGAGGAGGCTCAAATACGTGTTTCCATTTTAATTTTCTTTTTTTTGTACTATGGAAGAAATCATTTTTTCTGGTCAGTCCCTCGCTTTCTTGGGAGCGGCTGCCGCTATTGCCCTCGGAGCCACGGGAAGTGCCATGGGGCTCGGTCGAGCGGGTAATGCTGCTGCAGGTGTCGTAGCTGAGAGGCCAGAACTCTTCGTTCGAATGCTCATCCTTCAGGTTCTCCCTGGCTCCCAGGTGATCTACGGATTCGTGATCGCAGCTCTGATCCTCTTTTCTCCAGCTGTTGATGATGGTCAGCTCATTGCCTCACAGGGCTTCTCACTCCTTGCTGGTGGACTTGCGGTTGGTATCGCAGCTCTTCTCTCTGGGTGGTACCAGGGTGGAGTCATCGCAGCTGGTGCTCCTGCTGTTGCCCAGGATGAATCACGCATGGTAAACATCATCATCTTTGCCGCCATGGTAGAGACTGTTGCCATCTTCGGATTCCTCGTGAGCTTCCTCCTCATCCAGGCCGCACTTCCGGCTGCTGGCTAACACTTTTCCCATCTCTTCCTATGTCCTACCACGACATCCAAGATCGTATCATTGACCTCGCGAAGCAGCAGGCAAAGGACCTCCTCCTGGAGGCTCAGGCTCAGGGCGAAAAGAACCTCGTCATCGCCCAAGAGCACGCCAAAAGGGCACGCGAACAAGTCATCGCTACCAGACAACCTCGTATGCGAGAGATTGACACCTCCCTCTCCTCAAAAGAGCTCCATCACGGGGCTCAGCTGATGGATCAGGCTCGGTCAGAGGCCCTGCGAGAGGTGCAGAAGCAGTCTCAGCAGAAGATCTCTTCTCTGAGTGAGGCTCAACACAAAAACCTCCTCACAAAGCTTCTCTCTCGCCTTCCAGAACTTTCTGGCTCTCTCAGGGCAGGCACTCTCTCTCAGGCTCTTCTCAAAGAGCTCACAGAAGGGACACCACACAGCCTCTCTGATGAAGTGCTCGAAGATGAAGCAGGCTTCATCTATGACTCTGAGGAGTTCTATGCGGACTATCGCTTCTCACGACTGGTTCAGGAAGCCTACGAAGAAGTTCAGGACACCCTCCTTCTCACCTCCTCCTCATGAATCCCCTGACGCTCAATGCTCGGCTCGGCGCTCGCTCCAGATCACTGCTCCATCGTGGGCATATCCAGAGAATTCTGGGCGCGAAGGATATGCAGGAGGCCTTCCTCGTCTTTCTGGATACCGGATATGCCTCCGAGCTCTCCCTCGAGAAGGAGCCTGATCTCGAAGAACTCGACACACTCCTCACCGCTGGACTCTGGGAGACCACGAGAGTCCTCAGGGATGCGGATCCGCATGAGCTCTTTGCAGAGCTCATGATGAGTCCGATGAGTGCTGTTGCGGCCTTCTCTGTTCTTCTTCAGCAGACTCCTGAATCAGAAGAGTCAGAGGCATCTCTCTCCTACTACCCCCTGAGTCAGTATCGCTCACTCAAGTCTGGAGGACAGGGCCCGGCACGCCTCAGCTTTCTCAAGAAGGCATACGCCCAAGCCCTAGAGCTCATGTCTCAGGACTCTTCGGCACAGATCCAGGCCCAGCTCCTCATTCAGAAGGCTTTTCTCATGAGAGAAGAGGTCATCTTGGACGAGCTCAATGATCCATCTCTCAGGTCTCTCATCGAGACCAGGAGGACTGGGGACATCGTCAGAAGCGCGGTGAGGAGACGCGAGGCTCCCATCTGGGTGATGGGACAGCATGGCCTACGGCAGCTCTCTGACGATGCTCTGGAGCATTATTGTCTGCGATCAGGATTTGCTCAGCAGTACAGAGAAGGAGTGGAGCTGAAAGAGCAGGGAGCCGATCTGACGGAGTGGGAGATTGGATTTCAGACTGACCTCATAAAAGTGCTCAAGTCTGCCTCTCTCTCCTCCCCTCTTGGCCCCGTCTTTGCTGCCTGCTTCTTCCTCACGAAGATTCGTAATGCAGAGATCATCAGAGTGCTCTTCTCTTACAAATCCCTGGGCTTTTCCAGAGACGAGATAGAATCTCGCTCTGCCAATCTTCTTTCACTCGTCCCTGCCGCATGAAGACTTATACCGCTGTTATCGGACCGAAGGATGTAGCCTCGATCTTTGGGGCTGTGGGTGTGCGAGTACTCCCTGCAGATGACTCTGAGACGGTCTTGGCTCTGCTTCAGAATCTTCAGAAAGAGTCAAAGGATCCGGATTCTGAGACCTGCTCTATCGTCTTTGTCCTGGACAGCCTGCTCTCCAGTATTCCTTTTGAAGAATACCAAAAGCTCATCCGCTCACCCTTCCCAGCCATCATTCCTGTTCCTGGGTTTGATGGGCCATCTGGATTCTCAGAGCAAAAAATCCAGCACATTGTCCAGCAGGCTATTGGCTCTGATATTTTCTCTGACTAGGTCATGCAACGCTTATTGCTTATAGGCATTATCGGCATAGTGCTCCTCACCCTGGTCTTCTTCCTCGCTACCAGATTTGGACGCATTCCAGAAGAAGTCCTCACAGAGGACCCAGCTTCTACTCAGGAGGTCATCGCCTATGAGGAAGTAGGGCTCAACCTCCCAGGGAATTGCACCCCGCGTGAAGACCTGACCAACGCCCAGATCCAGGGCCTGATAGATACCGCATCACTCTTCTACTCAGACGAAATCAGTATTGATATCCCCTATCTCTGCACTTGGGAGAGCGCTCAGTACTTCCTCTCCTATCCCGACCAGACCGCAGAGGACACCACGTGTGTCTACTCAGACATCATCGTGGTACCCGAGAGCGGCATAGCACAGAAGGTGACCCTGGGCGAAGGCTCGCCTCTGTGTGAGAGCTCCCTCTTCCTCTTTGGAGACCCAGTCGCTCAGGAGCAGTCAGACGGCTCAGATGCCTCGGCCTCCGTTCCAGTCCTCGGGATAGCTGCCACAGACCTCGACTCTGTCACCTACCAGCTTCTCACCCTGAATCTCTCCCAGATCACCCTCCAGAATGAAGGCCTCTGCCAGCAGGGAGACCTGGGAGATGACATCTCAACTCAAAACTCAACCACTTGCCAGCAGACACGTGAAGTATTTGGAGCATTTTTTTCTTTTTCTCGATAGATGATTGGTTCTATACGTAAGATTTCAGGCCCTCTTGTAGTCGCCGACGGCATGAAAGGTGCCAAAATGTTTGAGGTCTGCCGCATTGGCGAGCAAGGCCTCGTAGGAGAGATCATCCAGCTCGATGGTGATCTGGCCTCTATCCAGGTCTACGAAGACACCACTGGTGTCTCTTCTGGTGAGCAGGTGAAGACCACTGGTGTGACGCTCTCCGTAGAGCTCGCCCCTGGACTCCTCACCAGCATCTATGACGGAATACAGCGACCACTCGAGCTCATCGAGAAGGAGTCTGGCAGTGCCTTCATCGCTCGTGGGATCGATGTTCCAGGCGTCAGCCGAGAGAAGAAGTGGGACTTCACCCCAGTGGCAAAGCAGGGCAGTGAAGTCGTCGCAGGAGACATCCTAGGAACCGTACCAGAGACCACCCTCATCGAGCACAAGGTCATGGTTCCTCCAGGCATCAGCGGAAAGCTCACCTCTCTCGTAGGCTCTGGTGCCTACACCATAGAGGAGCAGATCGCTACCATCACGGATGAAGAAGGCGTAGAGCACCGGATACAGATGCTCCAGAGATGGTCTATCCGCTCTCCAAGGCCTATCAGCACCAAGCGTGTCCCAGACACTCCACTCGTCACAGGTGGGAGAAGCATCGACACCATGTTCCCTCTCGTGAAGGGGGGTGCAGGATGTATCCCTGGCCCCTTTGGATCTGGGAAGACCGTCACCCAGCAGGGACTGGCCAAGTACTGTGATGCCCAGGTGATCGTCTATATCGGCTGTGGAGAGCGAGGAAATGAGATGACAGAGGTACTCACCGAGTTCCCCCACCTCGAAGACCCAAACACTGGCGAGCCCCTCATGAAACGAACCATCATGATCGCCAACACCTCAAACATGCCAGTGGCAGCCCGAGAAGCCTCCATCTATACCGGTATCACTATTGCCGAATACTACCGAGACATGGGCTACGACGTAGCCCTCATGGCCGACTCTACCTCTCGTTGGGCTGAGGCCATGCGTGAGATCTCAGGCCGACTCGAGGAGATGCCTGGAGAAGAAGGCTACCCAGCCTACCTCGCCTCTCGTACCGCTGGATTCTACGAGCGCGCAGGAGCCATCCAAACTCAGGGCTCAGAGCCTCGAGATGGATCTCTCACGGTCGTAGGAGCCGTTAGCCCTCCAGGTGGAGACATGTCAGAGCCTGTCACCCAGAACACCCTTCGTGTGACCAAGTGCTTCTGGGGGCTCGACAGCTCCCTCTCGTACAAGAGGCACTTCCCAGCGATCAACTGGCTCACCAGCTACAGCCTCTACACTGAAAACATCCAGGACTACTGGAGAGAAAACGTCGCAGAAGACTACCCAGAAGTTCGCAAGATGGCCCTCGACCTCCTCCAGGAGGAGTCAAAGCTCGAGGAGATCGTCCGACTCGTTGGTATGGAGTCTCTCAGCACTCGCGAGAAGCTCGTCCTACTGGTCGCCCGTGTCATCCGTGAGGACTTCCTCTTCCAGAACGCCTTTGACCCAGATGACGCCTACACTCAGCCCTCAAAGCAGTATGGCATCATCAAAGCCATCATCACCCTCTACGAAGAAGGCCTCGGCCTCACTCAGGATGAGGAGTTCGACTTTGGAGTTCTGGAGAGTCATCCTATCCTCGAGCGTCTGAGCTCCGCCACCGATATCAAGAATGGTGATGAGGCCTCCTTCACCCAGCTTCATCAAGATGTGGTGAGCGCCGTCAGATCCCTGAGGAATACTGCTTAGGCCTTGATCTCTTTTGTGTTTTTCTCGTTTTTTTCTCCCGATCGTTATGAATATCGAACTCAAAACCCTGCAGAACGTGAATGGGCCACTGGTCATGGTTCAGCTCCCAGAAGGGATGAATGTAGCCTATGAAGAGCTGGTCAATATCACCGTAGATGGTGAAAAGACCCCACGCTCTGGACGCGTCCTCGAAGCTGCAAAGGGAAGAGCCGTCGTCCAGATGTTTGAGGGGACAGATGGCATCCCTCTCGAGGGAGCTCGTGCACAGTTCCTGGGAAAGACCATGAAGCTCCCGGTCTCAAAGGACCTGGTTGGTCGCATCTTTAATGGTGCGGGCGACCCCCTCGATGGCCTCTCGCCTCTCGTGGCCGAGACCCATCTAGACGTGAATGGAGCCGCCATCAACCCAGCCTCCAGAGCCTTCCCTAATGACTTCATCCAGACAGGCGTCTCCGCCATCGACTGCATGAATACCCTCGTCCGTGGTCAGAAGCTCCCCATCTTCTCTGGCTCTGGTATGCCGCACAATCGTCTGGCCACCCAGATCGCTCGACAGGCCCAGGTGAAGGACGGATCCGAATTCGTCGTGATCTTTGGCGCCATGGGAGTGACCTTTGAGGAAGCACAGTTCTTCCAGTCTGAGTTCCAGAAGACGGGAGCTCTGGAGAAAGCTGTCCTCTTCCTCAATACCGCAGCTGACCCAGTGGTCGAGCGTATCGCTACGCCTCGGCTCGCCCTCACGGCTGCAGAGTACTTAGCCTTTGAGCACGGGATGCACGTGCTCGTGATCCTCACCGATATGACCAACTACTGTGAGGCTCTGCGTGAGGTCTCAGCTGCGAGAAAAGAGGTCCCCGGTCGTAGAGGCTATCCAGGATACCTCTACACCGACCTCTCTACCCTCTACGAGCGAGCAGGACGGATCCAGGGCAAAGAAGGCTCTGTCACCCAGATGCCGATACTTACCATGCCAGATGACGACATCACCCACCCTGTCCCGGACCTGACGGGATATATCACAGAGGGGCAGTTTGTGATCGATCGATCACTCAGTCAGAAGGGAGTGATGCCCCCAGTAGACGTCTTGAAGTCTCTCTCTCGGCTCTGGTCCGCCGGAGTAGGAGAGGGAAAGACCCGAGAAGACCACTCAGGGCTGAAGGATCAGCTCTTCGCCAGCTACGCCAGAGGAAAGGACGTACGTGAGCTCGCCGTCATCCTGGGAGAGTCCTCTCTCACGGATGCCGACAGGGCACACCTGCGGTTTGCAGACCGCTTTGAGAAAGAATTCATCGGACAGGGAGAATACGAAGACCGATCCGTAGAGGACACGCTCAATCTCGGTTGGGAGCTCCTACGTCTCATCCCAGCCTCAGAGCTCAAGCGTGTGAAGAAGGCCTTGGTCGAGAAGTACCGAGGAGAAGAGATCACGGCCTAGTTCTCTCAAGGTCTCTCTTCAGAGCCTACAAGCACACCCTCTCTCTGGAAAGGGTGTGCTCTCTCACAGATCCAGAGAGACTTCGCTCCAGCGAGGTCACTCTCCATAGCCTACCAGCTCACCTCCGATGCAGACGAGCTCTCTTACACGAGGCGAAGACCCACCTGCATGGCGTCACGTATCGCTCTGGCATTTTCAGGGTTCACTCTAATCAGAGTGAGAACCAGTAATACTTCAGGTGATGGATGCAGTTCATGCTCTAAAGCCATCTTTGTCAGCTCTAGATCATCAAAGTCTATGAGATCGATGAAGATGTCCAGAGTCTCCAGATTATAACCCAGCATCCTCAGCATAGACTCTGCCATGCCTGGTTGAGCGAGCCTGCCTATCACCCAGGCTCTATCTTCCACACTCTTTTGGAGTGGACTCTCTTTATCGATATCTACCATATGATGAACTCTATCCAAAACATCACGATCCATTTCTCTCCTGATCGCTGTGGCATCAGAGAGGTCATTCCCTATCGCCCTCAGAACGCTTAGGATCTCGTGTGATGGATCTTGTAGGCCTAGTTCCCTGGCTCTTCTCATTACTGCTTCATCAGTGATCGTCAGTGGAAGAGGCTCATCATGAAACCCATTCAGTATCCGAAGCATCCACCCTGCAAGCCCTGGCTGACGCAGCCTGTCCTCCACCCAGGCTCGATCCCTTAGGGCTTGCTTGTCTCGTCCATGCTCATAATCAAGAGAGATTTCAGGCAGGTAAATCTCATTATTATCATTCGCAGGCGCAAAATCTGGCATCAAGCGAGCCCTAGGAGCTAAAATCTCTTGAGTAGAAATCATTCATTCATAAAAAAATCAGGACCCAGAAGACTCTCGGAGTCTTATGGAGATATAATCTAGTATATATTTCACCGCCTCCTGTAATCTCACAGTCTTCCAGACAGCATCTAGGTCTGGGGCCTCACCATTACCTTTCTCAAACACGTTTACTGACAAAACCATTGTCTCTTCAGCAGTTATTTTACTATTCAGAATCCTTCTTACTGCAGTACTCTCAGAGACCTCATCGACCATTGCCTGTATCGCTGAATCATTTGCCTGCTCTCCTAAGGCTTTAAGGACTCTCTCTCGAACAGCTCCTATCATCTCTGCTTCTTTCTCTCTCATTGCCCGCATTTCTTCCTCTTCCCTTGCTTGCTCAGCATCCTGTTCCATCGCCTGCCTTCTCCTCTCTGCGGCTTCTCTATTGAGCATACCAGCTCCGTATCCCTCCCTGCTGACACCTCCAAAAGGCCACTCCTGGATTACAGGATGCTTTTTATGAAAAGCATCTATTGCACCTTCCTCTAGGTCACCTTTCATATTTTTTTTTCTCAGAACTCATAGGCAGATAGATATAAAGACCCCACTATACCCACCCTCTTACTCCTGTCAAGTATTTTTCTCCAGGGCTTCTGGAGCCTGACCCTTTCGGATGAGCTCCTTCCACAGCCCCTGGAAAAATCCGGTGACGAAGACCTCGAGATTCTGCCTCGGGGGGAGGTCTCTCTCCTGCTGCATCAGGTACTGCTGGAGACAGAGGATGGCCAGCTCTTCCAGCTCTGGCAGGGGGGCTGGAGGAGTCGTGCCCACCTCAGTCCCCTTCTCCAGAAGCTTTCTGGGAGAGGCGAAGGCCACAGAAGTCATCCGCTGCGTCCACTGCTGCATCTGCTGCTGAGGGGTCTGAGTGCTCAGCTGGGGGCCCTGTGAGGCAGATGGGCCTGTCGTAGAGGGTGCATCACCCTGGGAGAAGACGCTTCTAGCACCCTGGTCGTACACACTCAGAACAGAGAGCAGGAAGAGCGATGGCACATCGCGTGCCAGCAGGCGAGCCACCATCAGTAGGAGTGGAGAGTGCTGACCCTGGGTATTCTGCATCAGGCCCTGGAGGTAGGCCGAGACGGCGTCTTCGTACTCATCCTGTTGGGCCTCCTGCTGCTGGTCCTGTTGCTGTTGCTGCTTCTGACGCTGGACCTGAGCAGCGTATTCTGCGACTTGTTCCTGGGAGACTTCTGCCTGCGACTCATCACCAATAAAACTTTCAAAACCTTTATGGTCGTTCATACAGATTGCGAGAGAGCACCACTAAGAGGTATCATACTAGAGTATGCCCTCTTTCACAAGAGTAGAACCACCCCCCTGCTTTCTCCCCCTTCATGTCTCTGAGGCTCTGGCTCCGTCATCGGCTCTTCACGGCCACGAGTCGTTGGGGGCGAGGGTTTAACTTCCTCATTGCCTGGCTCATCCTAAGCTCTGTCTCTGTACTCCTGATCCTGGCGACCCCTCTCATGGATGATCTCGCTCGAAACTATCGAGCCCTCTACATCTATGAGGTCTGCGTTACCGTGTTCTTCACTATCGAGTACTGCTTGCGGATCTATGCCGCTCGTAGACCCATGAGCTACATCTTCTCCTGGCATGGAATCGTGGACTTCCTCTCTTCTTTTCCCGTTCTCCTGGCAGAGATAGGTGTTCTTCCTGCCAATGCGATCTACCTGCTCATGGTACGATTTGTGAGGATCTTTAAACTCGTAAACACCTTCTCGGAAGAGCGTCAGGAACTGCTCCAGGACCTCTCACGTCGGACAGAGATCGTCCAGCTCCAGGACGAAGTGGTAGAACGCGTCGTGACCAAGCATCCCATCATCTTCTTTCTCTCTATCTTTGCTCCGCTCTTCCTCATCCTTGGCGCCATTTCGCTCGTAGCATTCTTCCCCCTCTGGGGTCAGGGCCTACTCTCTGTCATAAACCTCATAGCGGTGAGTATCCTCCTGCTCATCTCGCTCTTGCTCTTTTTTCGGTCGTGGCTCGATTTTCACTTTGACCTCATCTACATCAGCAACTACCGACTCATCCTCCAGAACAGGACCCTCTTTGGCCGTACTGCCAGAGACTTCTCCTACATCGATATCTCCACGATCAATCCAGATACCACCAGCCCCATAGGGTGGCTCCTGGGATATGGACATATCAGCTTTGAGACGGCCTCGATAGAGCATCACTACTTCTCCTACGCCCAGAAGCCAGAGAGGGCTGTTCACCACGTCGTGAAGAACCGTCAGCTCGTCCACGCTCGTAGAGAGGCGGGGGGCAAGGCTGGTACACCTATTCGCCCAGCACCTGAAGCCGCCAGACTCGCCAGAGACATCGAGCCAGATCTGCACTCCACTCCCGTCTCAAACGAAGAGATCCAAAAGCGTCAGCGCAACATCATGAACTGGATCAAAAAACACTAAGGAAACCATCCCACAATACAGACAAACCTTCATCAGTCCTGTGGGGATCAATACCTCAAAAAAAGCTCTCAATCCTGCACTAAGACCGAGTTCAAAAAAACCCAACCATAGCACAAGCTCACGAGTAGGATGTACCAGGAGAGGGTAGAGGGTCTCTAGGTCTTCTGCACCTGGGAGAAGGACATCTCCATAGGAGTCTCTCGCTCAAAGACGGTGACCAGCACCACGAGCTTGCCCTTTTCGGTATCTACTTCGTCAACGATTCCTTCGTGCGTAGCAAAGGGGCCGTCGATGATCTTTACGATGTCCCCCTTGGAGAACTCCGTCTTATAGGAGGGTTCTGCCACTCCCATCCTCTCCTGTATCATCCCGAACTCTTCTGGTGTCACGGGTACAGGAGTATTCCCAGCTCCGACGAATCCTGTGACATTTGGGGTGTTTCGTACCATGTACCATGAGTCATCTGTGACGATCATGTCCACGAGGACGTATCCTGGGAAGACACTCTTCTTTCGCTGTACGGGCTTGCCCTTTCGGAGGATGATCTCTGTCTCCTTTGGCACTACGACCTCGAAGACCTTCTCTTCCATGCCCATGCTCTCGATACGCTGCTCCATCGCCTTCTTCACGGAGTCTTCATACCCTGAATAAGTATGTATCGCGTACCAATTTCGCTCGTACTGTGGGGCGTCTAATGTGTCGTTCATGCTTCTGGTGAGAGAGATTCATCTACGGACTCTTCTGTCTCCACTGAGGGAGATGACTCGGTCTCTTCTGGCTCGTCGGTGGCTGCCGGCTCTGCTACTTCGGTCTCATCTGTGGTGACTTCTTCTGAGCTGGTCTCATCCGTGAGAGCTGGCTCATCTGACTCATCTGAAGCCTCGTCAGTCGCCGCTCCCGCCTCATCGGTATCAGAGGTCTCTTCCTGGAGGTCTTGCTCTGTCTGTTCCAGAAGCTCTGGATCATCGGTAAACTGGATGTTTACCGGATTTCCATCTGCGTCTGTCGCCTGGATAGATGTGGGATTTGCCGTAGGAAGGCTGAGTTCTGCCTCTCCTGGATAGAGCACAGAGCGTAGACCAGCGTCTAGGAACATGAGCGCCACTGCAGAAATACCGACAAAGATCAGTGTGACAGTACTCACCTCTATGGCACGCTTACGGGTAGGCCATTTGATCTCTCGCAGTTCCTGGATAGCAGAACGAAAAAAACCTTTTTGTTGCATAGTAGACAGTGTCAAAAATCAGTCATTCTAGAGAAAACTCTACTGGATATCTCTGCTCTTTGTCAAAGAGAAGATTCCCCATACTGCCTCAGCTCTTCGTCAATACTCCTGAGGACTTCTGCTGAGGCATAGTTTTTGGCTTTTTCTCTGAGAGAAGACTGCACAGCAGACCACTGCTCTGGTGAGAGACTCAGTGCCCACTCGATTCTACGAGCCAGCTCTAAGGGATCCCCCGGCGGGACTCTCAGGAGGCTCAGCTCATCGGTATCGAGCATCTCCTGGACTCCTCCATGGTCTGCCGCCAGGAGCACAGTCCCAGCTGACATAGCCTCCAGCACCACCCTCCCAAAAGGCTCTGGACTGGTCGCCGCATGGACCATGAGATCGTACTCGCTCATGAAGGCTTCTCGATCCATCCCACCTCGGAACTGCACCAGGCCGCCCCTGTCGGTATTCCGCTGGCGTATCCTCTGCTCATAGCTGCGAGCTGTTGGAGTACTCAGTCCTACGATGTCCATCTGCCAGTCCAGATGCCCCCTCTTGCGGAGGATCTCTGCCGCCTCCAAAAAGACCCCATGCCCTTTCCAGGAGTCTATCCGTCCATAGATTCCTATCTTTGGGGGAGATCCGAGCGGTCTTGGCTGAAGGGAGAAGAGCGACTCAGGCATGCTATTGAGCAGTTCACCCTTCACGGCGTATCCCAGGTCACGCATATACCTACTCACAGACTCAGAACAGGTATAGAGGCCAGAGAGCGAACTATAGGCGCTATGCAGGATCCTTGGGACACCCCATTCGTGTTGCATGTGCGCTATCGGAATCTCTCCCTCCCGGATCATCCCAGAAGCCTGCAGGTAGACGAGACTCCTCAGGCTATTACTCAGGATCAGGTCTGGCTGGAGCTCCCGGAGAGCATTCTTCAGGGCTCTCGCCCTCCTGGTGACCCCGCCCGTGAGAGAGTCCATGAGGCTCACCCTCCTCAGGTCCAGGGTCTGGATCTTGACTCCTGAGTCCTCTCTTGGATCATGCACGTCAGAAGAACGAAGGAGGATCACCTCCCACCCTCTCCCGGACAAGCCCTTTGCCGTCTCCTGGGCCCACCTCTCAGCCCCACCCATGACAGGGGCCGGATCGCAGATCACGAGCCTCGGGAACTCTGACCCAGGATGTATCACACTACCCATAGAGCTCTCTTCGGAAGTCTGCGCTCTTCTGGGCCACATGCTCTATCCACTGTGGATGTCGCAGGTACCACTCGATGGTTTCCGTGATCCAGTGCTCAAAGGGGTGTTCTGGCTCCCAGCCGAGCTCTGAGCGGAGCTTTTCAGGATTCATGGCATAGCGTCTGTCGTGCGCTTTTCGATCGGTGACAAATTCTACCAGCTCCATAGGCTTCCCGAGAGCCTTCAGGAGGATCTCTGTGATCTCTAGATTGGTCTTCTCGTTGTGACCACCGATATTGTAGACCTCTCCAGCTCTGCCGCGATGGAGTACCTCCCATATCGCTCGGCAATGATCCTGGACATAGAGCCAGTCTCGAACATTCATCCCGTCTCCATAGAGTGGTACGGTCTCATCTCCCAGCGCGCGGAAGAGGAAGAAGGGTATGAGCTTCTCCGGATACTGCCTCGGGCCATAGTTATTCGTGCAGCGAGTGATGACGACGTTTTGGTCATAGGTCTCGTGAGCACTCAGGACCATGAGGTCAGCTGCTGCCTTGGTCGCGGCATAGGGGCAGTTTGGTGCGAGGGGAGTCTCTTCTTCAAAGTAGGTCCCCTGAGTATCGCCCAGGTCCCCATAGACCTCATCCGTACTCACCTGGAGGTAGCGACTCACAGACTGCTCCCTGGCTTGCTCCAGGAGGTGGGTCGCACCCACGATATTCGCCTGCACAAAGGGGCCAGGCTCTCGTATAGAGCGGTCTACATGGGTCTCAGCTGCAAAGTTCAGGACGTATTCTGGCTCCACCTCTCGCATCACCTCTCGGACTCTCTCTCTGTCAGAGATATCTCCCTGGTAGAAATCGTGCTCTACATGGGAGAGATTCTCCTCTGTGCCGGCATAGGTGAGTGCGTCCATCACAGAGATCTTGACTCCACGCTCTTGGAGCAGTTCACAAAAATTACTTCCGATGAATCCTGCACCACCGACCACCAAGTATCCAGCCATATTCAGATGAGACAATATCTCCCATACCTTACACGGGCAGGCTTAGAGGAGGCAAAGGCATTGTGCAGAAGCTAGACCCTCTCCTCTGTGATGCTCCCATCAGGGAACTCGAGGATATGCGTCCCATCCGGCAAGATCTGGATCGTCTGAGGAGCCTGTCCGCAGGCATACTTCCCCTCTCCCGTGCACCCATGCTCTTGGGCCTCTGCTGACTCTTGGCCTCCGAGGAGCGAACCACCCTCTACAGAATGGAAGTCCCATACCACCCCCTGCTCCTCCCCAGACTCTCTGGGGATCTCCTGTGCCCCGGCAGAGCACCCTGCCAGGAGTACGACGACACAGAAGCCCGTGGAGAGAAGTGAGAAGCTCATACCTCAACTCTACCATTGCCCTGTCCTTCTTGACAAGTGCACTTTTCTTGGGAATGGTGGCCAATTTGCCTCATTCCTGGAAGCTCTACAGATCACTCTCTGCTCTTTTGTGAGTTTTGCGGTTTTGGGTTGGGATCGAGGGAGATCTGGATATCCAGAAGAAAAAACTGAGGCTCTAGACTAGATAACTTCTCTGTTATCCTGGTCTCATGGCTTATAGACAACGAATATCTAACTATCAGGTCAA
>JAOXNJ010209762.1:0-17563 GCA_028566655.1 Metis holothuriae | reverse complement strand
ATGGTGGCCGCCTGCACGGGATGGAGCAAGTCACCACTGGCGCTCAAAGCCGCAGCTGCGGGGGTAGCGGTGCAAAATCCATCAAGGCGCGAGACCCGTCCACCCTCTTCGTCAATGGCAATGAGCAATTTCTTGCCCAGCAGCTCGCGCAAGGAATCGGTGAGTTCGCGCACTTGGGCAGCCTCCTCACAGTTGCGGCGAAAGAGAATCACCGCCTGCGGGTGGATTTCTTCGAGCAGTTCACGCGTGGAGGCATTCAGCTCAGGGCCGGGCAAGCCGATCATGATAGGCAGTGGTTCTTGGGGCATGGTGAGGGCAAGTTTGCTTGCAAAAACTAAAGTTTGCAAGTTGCGAGTGGATTCGGATTAAGGGCTTTTTTCGCCTACAGGAGCGTGGGCTTCCAGCCCGCGATAAGTGAACTCAAAAAGTCCACAGAGAGCAAACAACTCCCTCAAGCATCTCCAATCAAACCCAAGATTCAAACAGCTCCAAGGCTCGCACTCCCCACCCACCCATGAAACGGACTAAGCGTCCGTCTCATGCTACCTCGCGGGCTGGAAGCCCACGCTCCTTTGGGTTCAACTTTCTCGCCTTGCCCAAGACTCAAACTTCTCTACTGTATCCTAGGTTTTATGTCACCCAACCTTCGCCTCGCCCAAGAAAGTCTTAGCGCCCTCAAGCACCTCGGCGTGCGTCAGCTGGTGTTTTGCGGCGGCGCACGCAATGCCCCCTTGGCCACAGTGCTCAGCCATTTGCAGGACGGAGATGGCACTGACTTGGCATATTTTGAGGTGCTCAGCCACTTTGACGAGCGCGGTGCGGCCTTCTTCGCCCTTGGTCTTTGTCGCGCTTCCGAGGTGCCCGTGGCGGTGATCACCACCAGCGGCACGGCTGTTGCCGAATGCTTGCCTGCGGTGATCGAAGCCCATTACCAAGGCCTACCGCTCATCATCTTGAGCGCTGATCGCCCCAAGCGCTTTCGCGGCTCGGGCGCTCCGCAAGCCATTGAGCAGGTTAACTTGCTGGGCAGTTATGTCGCCTTCTGCGCCGATGTCGATGACCCGCCGCAGCTCGAAATTCTCGAAAGCTGGCAGCGCAACACCCCCTTGCATCTCAACCTCTGCCTGGAAGAGCCCAAAGCCCTGCCGCAACCCGCGCCTGAGTTTTGCCTGAGCACGCCCCACTGGCAAGCCGCCAGCGCCCAAACTAGCGAGGACGAGTTGTTGCAAGCCTCCATCCAGCTTAGCCAAGTGCTCAACTCCTGCGCCGATGGGCAACTGCTAGTTTTGGTTGGTGACTTGCCTGCCAGAGACCGCCCTGCAGTCGCGGATTTCCTCCAGCGCCTGCAAGCCCCTTTCTGGGCAGAGGGCTGCAGCGGCCTGCGTGAAATCAAGGAACTGCAAGCCGTGCGCTTAAACGAAATTCCGCCGAAAGCCGCTGGGGTTGAGCAAATCCTGCGCTTCGGCGCTGTGCCCAGTTGCCGTTTCTGGCGCGATTTGGAAAATCAGCCGCAACTTCCCGTATTGAGCCTCAACCCGACCGGCTACACGGGGCTGGCGCGCTCCAGTGAGCTCATCCGCCAGCATCCTAGCGAGCTGCTGCCGCGCTGTGGGGTGCGTCGCCAAGGCCGGGCAGTCGAGTTGCTTCGCCAAGGCAAGCAGCTGAGCCAAAATCTGGAAAAAAGACTGGAGCTAGAGCCCGAGAGCGAACTGAGCTGGATGCGCCGCCTCAGTGAAGCCATTCCCAGCAATGCCTTGGTCTATCTGGGCAACAGTCTGCCGATTCGCGAGTGGAATCTGGTGGCCAGCCAGCGCCCGGCTCATCCAAACGCCTACGCCAGCCGAGGCGCCAATGGCATCGATGGACAAATTGCTACTTTTCTGGGTCTTGCCCAAAGCCTGCCAGAAAACCAAGAGGCGTGGGCGATTTTGGGTGACTTAACCACCCTCTACGACATCAATTCGCTGCTTTTGGTCGAAAAATTGCCCAGAAAACAGCCGCTACGACTGGTGGTGATGAACAATCATGGTGGCAAGATTTTTCGCCAGCTACCGGTCTTGCATGAGCAGAGCCCAAGCCTAGAACTCATCGAAAATTCCCACCAGCAGAATTTTGCTGGCTGGGCGAGAGCCGCAGGCTGGAAAGCCCATCGCTGGGAGCATGGGGAGCCACTGCCGGAGAAGCTTCCAGCGCGGCTGTTGATTGAGATTGAGCCGATGGCTGATTCTTAGGCAGGGGCAGTGGCTATTTAAGTCTTCCCAAATGCAAGCCTTTCCTCTCAAGCTTTGGGTTCATTTAGAAGATGACAATGCCTTGGATGAGGCTTGGGCTTGGATTTTTCATTTTGCGTATACTCTCAATAAACCCATTCCCACCGAAGAGCAACCCAAGAAATTCACGAAAACTGGTGAACCCATCTTTTTAAATTTTAAATTTTTTCATTTCCTAACACTAATTCCCTCTTGGCTCGCCATACAGATGAGAGAAAAAATTGGCGCTCAAGCAACTTCCAGTTAAGTTCTTTGACTAAGCCCCCTAGTTAACTTGTCAGAGTATTCAACAGAACCAATCATCAATATCTGCCCCTCTTGCGGTGGTAAGGTGGATGCCTCAACCTATGTTCCTTATACCAAGGTAGTTTGCCCCTATTGCCGCGACTCGATGCGGGTGCGCCCCGTGGTGGGTGGACGCTTCCACATTGAAAAGGAAATCGGCGCTGGCGGGATGAGCCAGGTCTTTCGTGCGGTGGATCAGGAAAGCTCTCAGGTTGTGGCACTCAAGCTGCTCAACTGGGTTAATAGCCAAGACCCAGAGCGAGTGAAGGCCTTTGAGCGCGAGGCTTTGCTCACCGATCAGGTCAAGAACGAGCATGTTGTGGAACTCTATGGGCATGGATGGGATGGCACCATGTTTTACTACGCCATGGAGTTACTGGAGGGCAGGGGACTGGATGAGTGGATGGCGCAAGGGCCTATGAGCATCGAGCACCTCATTGATTATGGCACTCAGGCGGTGGAGGGGCTCAAAGCTGCTGATGAGATGAACTTGCTCCACCGCGATGTGAAGCCGGCCAATCTCATCTTCGACACGGAAGGCAGGTTGCGCTTGGTAGATTTTGGCCTCGCGCTGATGCACGGTGATATGAAGAGCGAGGAGATTTGGGCCACTCCTTGGTATGTTTCTCCTGAGACCTTACGACACGAAGATGATACCCCCAGCTCAGATATTTACTCGCTTGGCATGACTTTGCGCCACGCCCTGTTGGGACATCCGCCTTTTGATGGCGATATGATTGAGCCAGATCAATTGCTGCAGACCAAAAAGCAGCTTCCTCCGCTCAAGTTTTATTATCCCAAGGCAAGGCACACGCACGCCAAACTCATTGATTTAATTGATGAGATGACCGCTTTTGATTTGAGCGCGCGCGCCAGCAACTATGCAATTTTGGCCAAGAAATTCAATCAACTCGATAAACGCCGCAAGCAGGCTCAAAGCAAGGGAATTACCCTCATGGAGTTTGATCAAAAACAAGCAAGGGCTCTGGGCTGGTTGCTTGGCTTGGGTATTTTTGTGGGGGTGATTTTGATTTTGGGGCTGGTGTTTTTCTTGCTGCTTCATTTTGTCGATGGCTTTGATAAATTTCTGCAACAACAAGGAATCGAATTTTTTGCCAGCGAAGAGCAGGTTGAGGAAGTTGAGGAAGTTGAGGAAGTTGAGGCTCAAAGCCTTGACCAGCAGGAGGAGGCAGCAGGGGAGTGAGGCTTTCGAAGTTTCATCGATTGGGTGCCATTCTGGCCTCATACACCCACAGGTGCTGGTAGTTTGATGAAGATGGAGCTGGCAAAAAATATCCGTCGGCCTTTCAGGCCTTTGGAGATGGTTTCTTCATGAACAATCCCAGCCCTTGCGCACCGGAATCGGCGTTGAGACCTTGTTTTTATTGGCCTGAACGCTTTTTCTAGAAAAGTCCAATGCATAGTTTGGGTTGAATGATGAGCAGATAATCAAGGCAATGATCGATACTGTTTGGCTATGTTTTCTCTCAGCATTCGATCAAGCAGCTCACCTTCGCGGGCAGGATGCCCACGCTCCTTTGGATTAAGCAAATACGATTTCTATCTGCACAACTGCCAACTGCCAACTTACAACTCAAGGCTGAAAGCCCTTCGCCCCTTCCCAGACTTTGCTCTTGGGTGCTAGCTCTCGGATGTCTTCATACTCTTTCTGCAAGCCCGCGTTGTCGATGATTTCTTGGCGTTGGGCTTTGGGCAACTGCATTTTAACTCCTGCTTCTTGCTTGAGCTGTGGGTAGGGATTGTTGCCGGAGTTGTGATTGTTTCTGAATACGGGGTGCTTTAAGCCAAATTCTTCAAATTTGTTCAATGTTTGCGGGAATTTTTGCTTCACACTATTCATGTCTCCGCTGAAGGGACCACTCCAGTTATTCTCTACGATGGCGTTGGTGGTGCCGTTGTCTAAATACACGCCCAAGGGTGATCCACTTTTGCGAAAACCAATTGGTGCGGGACTGTGCAGGTAATTGCCGCTTACTAAATACTCGCCCAAAACGGCATTAACCGTGTGAATGGCGCCGCCGTCGTTGTTGAGATAGACAAAATCTGAAATCTCGTTGTTTAAAATGCGCACATCTTTCAAGCGCCCAATGTTCGCAGGCCCGTTCCAGCCTGTGTGCGTGCCTTGATAAATCAGGGCGTACATCTCGTTGTGGGCAATTTCTAGCTCGTGGGCAAAGAAAAACACGATGCCTGCAACACTGAAGTGACGCACCCCAATGTTGGCAAACACATTGTTGTGAATTTTCACCCGCTTAGCAATCGCCAACTCCCCCTCAGGCTCCAGCTTCACCCGTCCCACTTTGCGTTTGCGCCCTTCTTCATCGATACCCGGCCAGTCAACATCCTTGTACACCTTGAAGGGACGGCGTCCATAATTGGGGGAGCCGTTGCCGGTGATGCCATTGCCGCCGATGGTGTGAAAGACATTGCCGCGCACTTCGATGTCTTCGCCGCCGTGTAAGATGGCGAGGCCTCCCGCGCCCGTGTTGGCCACTAGATTGCGCTCAAAGAGCAAATTGTTGCAGTTAGAAAATTCCAGCGCGGAGGCCAAGACACTACGCTGAAAGGAATTGTCCCCGAGGCGTGTGGCGGGTTCTTGGGTGACGGCCAAATCGATGGAGAACATTCCCTGAATTAACAGAGAGTACTCCAATTTCTCATCCAGCTGCCAGTGACTGTGCTCAAAGCTCAAACCTTCCATGTTCACATAGGCCAGCTCCTTAGCCAGAAGAAGAATTTCCAAGTGCGGGGCGACTACCTCAGCAGTGCTCAAGTCAATCCCCACTGGCGGCTTGTAATGCAAAACTCCTGCTTGCTCATCCAGCCACCATTCATTCTCTGCATCAAGCATGGTCTTGTCACCCTCAAACCAAGAAAGCGGTGGTCCATTCCAGTTTGCCCACCATTTTTTGTTAGCAAAATGAAACTCTTCCCCGTACTTGCTATTCGCGCCTAAAAACAGACGCTTAGCGCGTTGAGGGTCTTGCTCTGCGTGCTTGACACGCATTCTTGATCCAGCAAACTTCAAGCGAGTAAACATTTCTGCGCCTTCCAGCGAAACTTGACTTTTTTTCACTGCCCGCAAGGGGATATGCATGCGGCGATCTAGCTGGTCTTGGGCACTGCTAACTAGAGCAAGCATCTCTGGGCGATTGGGAAAGCGCGCACGGATAGCAGGCTCTCCATTGACATAAAGTTCCCCAAAACCTAGCCCCTCGGGCACGGGCGCTTGGAAAATCCCCTCTCCCAAGCTCGAAGGCTCCCAACCCGTAATCGGCATCCCGCCACTCAAACGCGCCTGCATCTCAGGCACTCCACGCAGCGAAATCACCGCCCCCTCTCGGCCTGAATGCCGCTTGCCCAGACGAATCGGCTCAGAGAGAAAATGCAAGCCCGGAGACACCCAGACATCCACCCCCAGTTGGTTGACTTCAGCCGCTCGCTCCATCGCTTTTTCGATACTGCGAAAGGGCGCTTCTCTTGTGCCCTCATTCTCATCATTGCCCTGAGTGGGATCAACAAATAGCGACGGAAGAGGCTCTTGGGCAAAACCACCAAGGCATAGAGAACTCAACAAGCAAACCAAAACAAGGGGACGCCACATAAAGAAACTATCTGAGCATAACTTTGCTAGAGAAGCAAAAAAGAAGAAAATTCTCTGTCACTTCTTCTCCTAGACAGCAACTAGTAATTGATTACCATACTCTCGAATAATTGTTAACATGACCGCTTCATCCAATTCCGCCACCCAAGAAGAACTCGAACACTTCATGTCAGGGCTCATCAAGCGCAACCCGCATGAGACCGAATTTCACCAAGCCGTGCGCGAAGTCGCCAGCTCCATCATCCCCTTCATTCAGGACAAGCCGCGCTATCGCGAAGCGCAAATCCTGGAGCGCATGACCGAACCAGACCGCATCATCATTTTCCGCGTTACTTGGGAGGCAGACGACGGTACTATTCGCGCCAACCGCGCCTGGCGCGTGCAGTTCAATAACTCCATTGGCCCCTACAAAGGCGGCTTACGCTTCCACCCCAGCGTCACCCAAAGCGTGCTCAAGTTTTTGGGCTTTGAGCAGGTATTCAAAAATAGCTTAACGGGTCTGCCCATGGGTGGGGCCAAAGGCGGCTCCAACTTCAACCCCAAGGGCAAAAGCGACCGCGAAGTGATGCGTTTTTGCCAATCCATGATGACTGAGCTGCAACGCCACATCGGCGAAGACACCGATGTGCCCGCCGGCGATATCGGGGTTGGCGCGCGCGAAGTCAGCTATCTGTTTGGCCAGTATAAGCGCCTCGCCAACCGCTTCACGGGCACACTCACGGGCAAGGGCTTGGAATTTGGCGGCAGCCACGGGCGCAAAGAAGCCACGGGCTACGGCTGTGTGTATTTTGTCGAAGAAATGCTTCAACATCGCGGCGATTCTTTGGAGGGCAAAACCGTGCTCGTTTCTGGCTCAGGCAATGTCGCCCTCTACGCCATAGAAAAGGCCATCCACAAGGGGGCGAAGGTGCTTACTGCCTCAGATTCCTCAGGCTTCATCCATGACGAAGACGGCATAGACGAAGAAAAACTCGCCTACTTAAAAGACCTCAAAGAAGTCCGCCGAGGCCGCATTCATGAATACGCTCAGGCCTTTCCCAGTGCCACCTTCTACGACAAAGGCCAGCCCTGGAGCGTGCCTGCTCAAATTGCCTTACCCTGTGCCACTCAAAACGAAATTCAGCTCGATGAGGCCAAGGTGATGATTCAAAACGGCATTCAAGCCATCGGCGAAGGAGCCAACATGCCCACCGAGCTAGATGCCATTCACGCCTTCCAAGAAGCGAAGGTGCTCTTCGGCCCCGCCAAAGCCGCCAACGCAGGCGGGGTGGCCGTTTCAGGCTTGGAGCAGAGTCAAAATGCACTGCGTCTCTCTTGGAGCTTGGAAGAAGTCGATGAACGCCTGCAAACCATCATGCGCGACATTCACAGCAAGTGTCTTAAGTACGGAAACAAGCCAGAGCTAGACGGTTTTGTGGATTATGTCGATGGTGCGAACATCGCTGGCTTTATCAAAGTAGCCGATGCGATGCTGGCTTATGGAGCGGTGTGAAAAGAGAGTTGTGCAACTCTCACAATCTGCTATTTTTGAAAAATAGCACTCTGTTTCATGAGAAAAAACCTCCTTCTCCGCTGCTGTTTGCTCTATCTACTCATTTGGCCTTGCTCTGCTTTGGCTGATGAGCAAAAACTTGTTCAAGCCATTGAGCGAGGGCAAATCACCAAGGCCTTTCTCGACACGCTCACGGAAGAGGATGTTCCAGCAAAATGGAGGTCTCGGGTGGAGGAAGAGAGGGAAGATGGCTCGATTACTCGAAGTTTTTTTCGAGGTGAGAAAAAAACTCTACGAGTTATCTGGTCTGAAAAATGGGAAGGAGACATGAAAGATCTTTTCAAGGGAACTATACTTGATGGAGAAAAAAGAATCAGTAGTTTCATTTATTTAAGTGAGAGCACAAATATCACCCCCGCCGATGCCAAAGCAGGATATGATCAATTTGTGAGTATCAGCAAAGACGGTAAAGTCACCATCGTGATCACCCATGAAAATGGCTTTTTTGAAGGTGTGGTGGTCAAGGGCAGGGAATCTCACCTCATTGATGACCTTGAGTACACGAAAGAAGCGGTGACTTTGGAGCAGACGGTAAAACCACTTCTCAATGCTATCGAAGAGCAGATGAATGCCCCCGCAGAGGAGGCAAAGTAGAGTGGGGGATCTACTGATCTTCGCTGACAACTTCTCCGGGGAGAGTTTGGCTTGCTTTGGCTAGTTTGCGCCCGGGGTAGATGCAGGTGTTGATGCCGAGGCGCACTTGGTCGCCGATGATACTACCAAACTTTTTGCGCTCGGTGTCTATTTTTTCACCGCGCCAGAGGCTGTGATGGTTGCGGCCATCGTGGCGGTAGTTGGCGACGATGGTGCCTGCGCCGAAGTTGACTTGCTGGCCGATGACAGAGTCTCCCACATAACTGAGATGGGCGATGGCAGAGTGTTCTGCCATGAGCACATTTTTGAGCTCCACGGCGTGACCTACGACACTGGAATCGGCGATTGCCACTGGGCCTCGTAGATAGGCATGAGGACCAATGCGGCAGTTCTTGCCAATCCAAACGGGGCCTTCGATGACCACGCCAGGAAGAATGCGGCTGCCTTGGCCAAGGTGGATGGGCTCTGTGGCGTGGACTCCTTGGGGGAGTTGTGCGGGTCCGAGGATTTGAGCGCCTGCTTCTGCCCACGGCTTTTCTGCCCATTGCTTGAGGGCTTGTTCGTGGGCGTGGAGTAAGTCCCAAGGGTAGCGCAGAGCGCGGGAGTTCTGGGCTTGGTGGACTTTTGGGGCTGTGGGACTTGAGGTACTTGAAGGAGAAAATTGGGCAAGAAGCTTGCCTCGGCAATCGACAAGAGAGCTGGCCTGAGCCTTGCGGGATTGCTGCAGGTCTTCGCGGCTTAGCCACATCGGCACCGTCTCTAGTTGGGCTTGAAACTCTTGGGCGAGCTGCTCATTGGCTTGGCAGAGGACTTGCCCAGCGAGCTGAATTTCTGGGTAGCTTAGTTGCCAGTACTCGCCCCAGAGTGGGCCAGAGTTTGCGGGCGTTTCTTGAAAATTTTCCATCGAGAGAAAATTAGCTCGACCTCGGGCGGAATCAATTTTAGCTTGGGGTCATTTTTTATGGCTACGATCGTTCTCGGGATTTCAGGTTCCATTGCGGCCTACAAGGCTGCTGACATTACCAGTAAATTGCGCCAAGAGGGACATGAGGTCTTTGCGGTGATGACCAAGGCGGCTTGTGAGTTTATCACGCCCTTGACCATTTCCACGCTCACTCGCCAACCGGTGCTGGTTGATTTGGAGGATGAAAAACAGGGTTGGATTCCCGGGCATATCGATCTTGCCGACCGTGCCGATTTATTTTTAGTGGCTCCGGCGACGGCAAATTTGCTTGCGGAACTTTCGCTGGGTTTGGCCCCTGATTCGCTCACCAGTGTGGCCTTGGCTTGTCAAGCACCTTGGCTGGTGGCGCCGGCGATGAATGGCAAGATGTGGGACAATCCAGCTACCCGCGGCCATGTGCAGACTTTGCGTGAGCGCGGGGTTCAATTCGTGGAGCCTGCCACGGGAATGCTCGCCTGTGGTTATGAGGGCAAGGGGCGCTTGGCTGCGGTGGAGGAGATTGTTGAGGCAGCACTGGCTTTGCTTGGGTGATTTTTAAGCCTTTTTTCAATTCCTTTTTCGATTCCTTTTTTACTATGCCAAATGTTCTGATCACCGCTGGGCCCACTCATGAGCCGATTGATCCGGTGCGGGTGTTGGCCAACCGCAGTTCTGGGAAGATGGGCTACGCATTGGCAGCAGCAGCACATCAAGCTGGGGCGCAGGTTTGCTTGGTGAGTGGGCCGACGAATTTGGCGCCTCCGCCACAGCTAGCGGAACTGGTGCAGGTGGAGAGTGCGGCGCAAATGGCTGCAGCGGTGAAGTCTCGGCTGCAATGGGCGCAAGTGATTCTCTGTGCGGCGGCAGTGGCTGACTGGACGCCGGCAAAGGTGGCAGAGCAGAAGGTGAAGAAAACTGCCTTGGGCGATCGCTGGGTTTTAGAGTTAGTGCCTAGTGTGGATATTTTAGGCTCGCTGCGCGGCTGGGGTTTTTCGGGAACTTTGATTGGCTTTGCTGCTGAGACAGAAAATTTGGAAGCCAATGCACGGGGCAAGCTGGAGCGCAAGGGCTGTGATTATTTGGTTGCCAATGATGTTTCGCGGGAAGGCGTTGGCTTTGGCAGCGAGGAGAATGAGATCTTATTTTTGCGTGCTCAAGGTAAAGCTGGTGAGAGCGTGGAGGCCTTGCCACGGATGAGCAAGGCGGAGCTTGCCAAGCAGATTTGGCGGCGGGTTTGTTTGTAGCGGAGAGTTTTTTCAACCCAGATTATGCAATAGACTCAAGGGCATCTCTAAGAACCTAGCTTGAGGTTTTAATGCAGCAATTTTTTTCTCTGGTGAGGCAATGACTTTTTCGCGCCATCCTTGTGATGCCGAGGATTGTCATCAACGAAGCCAGAGGAAAAAAGGGCAAGTTGAAGCCCAAGGGAGGTTCTTAGAGGTGCCCTTATCTTGGTTTGATATTAGAGCATTTTAAATAAAGTTAGAGCTGATAGATTGAGAGCGCCGAGGGCTGCTGGAGCGAAATCGGCAGTGCAGAAGCTGTGTTAAACACACTGCTCAAGCTGACGAATCGCTCCAGTAGTTCTCGCCGCCTCAAGGTAGCGGTCTAAGTTTATTTAAAGTGCTCTAGTCGCGAGAGCTACTCTCCTGCTTCTGCTCCAAAGGCAAGGCAAAGGGCTGGTAGCGTGCTTGGCGATTGAGGCGAAAACTCCAACGCAGCGGCGGGTCTCGCTCAGCACTGCCTTGGCGCTTCCAGGAGAGAAAAACTTGCGTCTCGTGGCTGCGCAGCGGTTTGCGCAGCGCGTAGCGCAAAGTCTTTGTTTGTTCATCATACACTGCGGGAACTTGGCCAAGCCCATCAATGCGCATGATAATGCTGGAGGAATCAAGATTGTTTACTGAGGAAAGATTGGCTTCAATGAGCGGCAAGCGATCACTAATCGTGCGATTCGGTTGGGGACGAAGTTGAACTCCCTCATGCTCCTGCGCCCCCGCGAGTGGAACGCCATAAAATGAAGTAGCGCGCTCAAAATTTCTCTCATCATCGCCATGAATCACAAAGCGGCTGACTTCGCCCCGAGGCTCATCCCAAGAGGCGCGGGCTGGGTTGACGGTAAAGAGTTCGGCAAAGCCTGCTTGCTGGAGGCCAAAATCGCGCATTTGGTTGTCATAAACACCGTAAGGGTAAGCGTAGGTAGTGATTTGCGTTTGAAAGCGAGTTTCCAGAAATTGCTTCGAGCCTAGCAACTCTCGCTGGAGAAATTCCTGATAAGCTTGTCCCTCGTTTCGATTGAGATAGCCTAGAGTCGTTTGTGGACTGGGGTGGGTGACACTATGTGCGCCCAGCGTGCAGCCGTGCTCCATCATGTTGAGGATTTCCGCTTGGCTGAGGGAAAGGCCGCCGATGTCGACAAAGTCCTTGAACAAGTAGAGCGTGAAGGGGTAGCCAAATTCCTTGAGCACGGGGAAGGCCTGCTCATAGACACTGCGCCAGCCGTCGTCAATGGTGATGAGGATACTGCGCTTGGGGAGTTCTAACTCATCGCGCCGCCACGCGAGAAATTGGTCCATGGAAATGACCTTGACGCCTGCGTCTTTGAGAGCCTGCATTTGCTCTCGAAACTCCTCGACGCGGATGCGCATGGGAGTTGCCGTGCCCGTGTCGGTGAAGTCATGGTAGCAAAGAATGCTGACTTGGGCTTGGCGATTGATGGCTGGACTGTCTTGGGCTGAGCTTTCTTGGGCTAGGGCTGGGGGTAGCAACAGGGCGAGGCAGAGGCCAACACCAAAGCAAGCCAAAACTGGGGAGAGGAGATTCACGAGTAGAGGTGCCCAAGATAGATTAGAAAACCCACCCAGACAAGCTTTGGGAGTTTTCATTTTTCATTTTTCTTGTTCAGGTTCTGTTTTTGGAGTAAAACTTATCCCGCTTCCAGATATAAACTTCCCCCCCTAGAAACGATGAGTAAGCTAATGAAAACAAGCAGACTGCTCCTGCTCTCGTTTCTATTGTTCCATTTTGGCTATTATCTCGATACTAGTCTGCGCTGGACAAATTTCTTTGAGGGCTTTTTGAGTGCCCTTTTCCATGGCTTCTTTTACACGCCGCTTTGGGTTGTGTTCGTACTTCCTTGGAGCTATGTAATCCTCAAGTTTTTTCGTCAGAGGCAGGAACAAAAGTACTGCACACACTGGGTTCTTACCCCTTGCTATCTTGCCCTCGGCTTTTGGGTCATTCCACTTTTCTTCAAGCCGATTACTCCTAAAAATCGTTTTTTGGAGTTCACAGGGTCTGCTTTACCTCAAGGGCACCTCTAAGAACCTCCCTTGGGCTTCAAATTGCCCTTTTTTCCTCTGGCTTCGTTTCTGAAAATCCTTGGTATCTCAAGGATAGCACGAATTTTCATTGCCTCGCCAGAGAAAAAAATTGCAGCGCTGAAACCTCAAGCTAGGTTCTTAGAGATGCCCTCAAGAGCGAGAAAATCTTCACTGGCACTGGAGTGGTAGCGGCCTGAGCGATTACTCTCACACCTACTACTTTGAAACAACGCCAGAGGAAGTGGAGAGGCTGATTGCAGAAATGCGCCTGCAAGAAAATCAATCCCATGCTCTTGATCAACTGCATCAAGAAGAGATGAAGGGCGAGCCTCCTTACATTCCTATTCGCCGCCTGCCCAACTGCCCAGATTATACTCAGTGGAAGCAATTCAGTTTTTATGAGCGGGACGAAGATGGTTGGTTCTATTACTTCCTCACCAACAGCTCAAAAACTAAGGTTTATATTCATCTTGGCTGTTTCTGAGTAGGGTAATCTTCGATAACACAAGCTTTCTTCTAGTCCACATATTGTGTTTGTTAACTTATCTTAACCACAACATCTTGTGGTTAAGGGGAGTTTTTTCTTGATTAGGGTCTTCTTTTGCCCTAAATTCTCTCCTCATCCCGCTCTCATGTACCTCAAATCCATCTACCTCCACGGCTTCAAGTCCTTTGCGGACAAAACTACCTTGGACTTTTCCAGTGGGGTCACGGGCGTGGTGGGTCCCAATGGCTGCGGTAAGTCCAATGTGGTCGATGCCGTGCGCTGGGTCTTGGGGGAAACCTCAGCCAAAGCCCTGCGCGGGGATGAAATGGCGGATGTCATTTTCTCGGGCACCGACAAGCGCCGCCCGCTGGGCGCTGCCGAGGTCACCTTGACGATGGCGGATTGCGAAGAGGCGTTGGGCGTGGACTACAACGAAGTCGCCATCACCCGCCGCGTCTCGCGCGAGGGCAAGGGCGAGTACTTCATCAATAACACCCGCTGCCGCCTGCGTGACATCCATGAACTCTTTGCTGACACGGGCATTGGCCGCAGCGCCTACTCCATCATGGCGCAAGGCCAGATTGACCAAATCCTCTCCTCGCGACCCGAAGACCGCCGCAGCGTCTTTGAAGAAGCCGCCGGCATCACCCGCTTCAAATCCCAGAAAAAAGAGGCCTTGCGCAAGCTCGACCACACCGACGCCAACCTGCTGCGCGTCACCGACATCATCGAAGAAGTAGGCCGCCAGCGCAACAGTCTGCAACGCCAAGCGGCCAAGGCTAAGCGCTACCGCAGTGTGAAAAGCGAACTGCGCGTGCTCGAAGGCCATTTCCTGCACAAACAGTGGCTCGAACTCGCCCGCGAAGAACTCCGCACCCGCGAGCAAAGCCGCACAACCGAAGCCCAGCTCCAAGAACTCCAAGAAGCCACCGAAGTTCGCCAGCGCGGCATGCTCGCCCAGCGAGAATCGCTCGAACAACTCAGCGCGCGCCTTGACGAGTCCGAGCGCGCCGTCGTCGAATGCCAAAGCACCATTTCCAAAGCCCAGCAGCGCATGAGCTTCAACGCCGAGCGCCAAAGCGAACTCGCCCAAGCCACCGAGCGCATCGAAGGCGAAATCCAAAACGCCACCCAAGGCTTAAGCAGCCAGCAAGGAGAACTCGAGCAAGCCAACGCCTCCATCGCTGACCTCGAAAACCACCTCCAAGGCCAAGAGTCCCAAGTCAGCGAAGCCGAAGCCGTCCTCAAGGAAAAAAGCCAACAACGCAATCAAATCAGTGTTGCCCTCAACCAAGCCCAGCAACGCTCCCAAAAAGCCGCTCGAGAACACGCCGCCCTGCTCGCCCGCTTAGAGCAGCAGCAGCAACAGCTCGTCCAGCTCGAAGGCCGCGCCGAGCACCTCGTCGCCGATGAAGCCGCCGTCGCCGAGCACGAAGCCGAAGCCCGAGAACGCCTAGAAAAACTCGAACAAGAAGCCACCACCACCGCAAGCCAGCTCGAAGAGCGCGAAGCCGAAGCCAAAGCCGCCAAAGCCGAAACCCAAGAAGCCAACAAAGCCTTCGACCAACAAAGCCGCGAAGTCGAAGCCAAGCGCAAAGAACTCAACCTGCGCTCCAGCCGCCTGCAAGTCCTCCAAGACCTGCTCGCCCAAGGCGAAGGCCTCGAAAGTGGCGCCCAAGCCGTCATGCAAGGCCTGCCCGGGCGCGACAGTGAGCTACTCAAAAACGGCGTGCGCGGCACACTGGCCAGCTTCCTCAAAATCAAGGATAGCACTCACGAAACTGCCATCGAAGCCGCCCTAGGCTCCACCCTCCAAGCCATCATCTTAGCAGACGAAAACCTGCTCGAAGCCACCGCCAAACTGCTCCACGAAAAGCAACTAGGCCAAGCCCTGCTCGCTCACGAAGAACTCCAAAGCACCACAGACACCCAGCGCCCAGCCGTCCCAGAAGCCGCCATCACTTGGGCAAGCGACGCCGTCGAATCCAGCCCCAAAGTTGCCGCCTTAATCGAAGGCATTCTCGGCCAAATCCTCCTCGTCCCCACACTGGAAGAAGCCCTCAAACTGCGCCAAGCTTGGGCAAAACAGCCAGCCAAAGAGCGCCCAGCAATCCAAGCATGGGTCAGTCTCGATGGGCAAAGCGTGTTCGCCTCAGGCTTAATCAACGGCGGAGCAGCAGGAGAACAAGGCGTGAGCCTCATCAAGCGCCAGCAAGAAGTGCGCGATTTGGGGCAAGAAGTCGAAACCCTCGAAGCCCAACTCCAACAAGCCGAAGCCAAGCTAGAACAAGCCCGCACCCGCAAAGAAGGCGCCGCCAGCAGTCTCGAAGAGAAAAAAGCCAACTGGCAGCAACTCCAAAGCGACCACTCCGCGCTCAAAGCCTCGCTCAGCTCCGCCCGCCGCGAGCTAGAAACAGCAGCCAACCGCCTCAGCAGCCTTGTCTGGGAACGCGAGCAAGTCGATTCCCGCGCCCAAGAACTCAACACCGCACTCGAAACAGGCCGCACTTCACTCGACAGCGAGCAAGCCCAAGAAGCCGAGCAAAACCAGCAAATCGAAACCCACCAACAGCAGCTCACTGAACTCCAAGCCGCAGAAGAAGAAGCCCGCCAAGCCCTCTCCGAAAAGCGCACGGCACTCGCCGTTGAGCAAAAATCTTTGCATGGCTTAAGAGCCCAGCGCCAGCCCATGAACCAGCGCCTCGAAGAGCTGCAAAGACTACTCTCACGCCGCAATCAAGAACTCACCAGCAACCAGCAACGCATCGAGCAAGCCGCCGAAGAAAACAGCCAACTCAAAATCGAAATCGAGCAAACAGAAACGCAACTCTCAGAGCACCAAGCCCAAGCCCAAGAAAGCCGTGAGGCACGCGACCAACGCCGCGAGCAACTCCTGAGTGTAGAAAAAGAACTGCGCGAACTCCAAGCCGAACTCCAAGCCCAGCAAAGCAGCCAAGGAAGTTTAAGCGTACGCCTCACCCAGCTAGAACTCAAGCTAGACCACCTCGAAGAACAAGCCCGCGAACGCCTGTCCTTACGCCTCCCCCAATTCCTCGCCGACTGGAACCTGCTCGAACGAGTCCTCGGCGGAGAAGAAGCCCCGCAATGGGAAGAAGAGCGCCCTCAAGCTCAGCAACAAGAAAGCGAGGCAGAACAAAACGAGGGCGAAGAACCTCAAACCCAAGCAGCCCAAGAAGAAAAAACCACCCAAGAAGAAATCGATTTCGCCCCAGAAGCCCAAGATTCAGAGCCAGAGCCACCCAGCCGCAGCCTTCAGGAACAAATCGAAGCCGCAGAGATTCCAGAAGACATCAACTGGCAGCAAATCGAAGCCCGCGTCAGCGAGCTACGCCGCAAGCTCGAAGGCATGGGCAGCGTCAACCTCGATGCCATCAGTGAGTTTGAAGAACTCGTCGAGCGCCACGAATTCCTCACCAAACAGCACGAAGACCTCGTCCAAGCCAAAGAAATTCTGCTCGAAACCATTGCGCGCCTCAACAAAGAAAGCCGCAGCCGCTTTGTCGAAACCTTCGAGCAAGTCCGCACCAACTTCCGCCGCATCTTCGGAGAACTCTTCGGCAAAGGAGCGCAAGCCAACTTAGTGCTCATGGACGAAGAAGACCCGCTCGAAAGTGGCATTGAAGTCATCGCCAAACCCCCCGGCAAAAAGCTCCAGTCCATCTCCCTACTCTCTGGCGGAGAGCGCTCCATGACTGCCGTGGCACTACTGTTTTCCATCTACCAAGTAAAACCCAGCCCCTTTTGCATCCTCGATGAGCTAGACGCGCCGCTGGACGAAAGCAACATCGGCCGCTTCGTGTCCATGCTAGAGCGCTTCATCGACCAAAGCCAATTCATCATCGTCACCCACTCCAAGCGCACCATGCAACGCTGCGATGTCCTCTACGGAGTCACCATGGAAGAATTCGGAGTCTCCAAACCAGTAGGCATGCGCCTATCAGCCGCCCAAGAAGTAGTAGACCAAGACCAAAGCAAAGACCAAAACCAAAACCCAACAACAGCCAGCGAAAAAGCAGCAATGAGGTTAAGCGCAGGCTAAAAAAGCACCAACAAAGGAGCGCAAAAAGGAGCGTGGGCATCCTGCCCGCGAAAGTGAACTCAAAAACTCAGGGCATTTCCTCAACTTCAACCCAGCAAAAACAGCCCCCCGGGAACGCCGAGCTCCAGCTCGGCCATCAAAGCCAACTGAGCGTAAGCGAACAAGAAAAGCTATCACCCAAGTATCCACATTCGGCATGGTCAGCAACTCCCCTCATTTTCTCCTTACCCTTCCTCCTTATTACTCAAATTACCCAAACTCTTCACCCCCTCCACAAGAATAGGCACTTCGTTACCTTTTCTTCCACCTTCACCTAGCAAGATGTCCGCGCTCCTGTGCCTCAGCCAACAGCTCACCCCAATCAAAACACCCCAAAGAGGCAAGCCATACCAGCCTAGGGCAAGGCCCTAGGAAAGAAACCACCCAC
>JAOXNJ010209651.1:0-17571 GCA_028566655.1 Metis holothuriae | reverse complement strand
GGCTTGCTTAAATTTTGCCTCGGCGAGAGTGTCATTCTTATCAGCCTTAAGAAACTCTGTTACAGGGTTTTGTAAGGCAGGAACTTCTTCAATCATATTAGACAAGCGTTCTTCATGTTCATCAAAAGAGATTACATCAGCAACAGCTCCCTTCGCTGCAACTTGTCCTAGCTTACCCGCCGTTGTCCCAGCCTTCCCAATCCCTAATTTTTTCGCGGCCTTTCCTGCGGCCTTAAACCCCACAAGAAATTGCGCAATTGACTCTATGCCCTTACCAGTCACAGACTCTGACCTAGGGGCCTCTGGTGTAATTCCTTCAAAGAATTTTTTAACCCCTGGGAAGTCATCTCCGAACCTCTCTTTAGCTGTTTCCTGACTTAATAAGTCGATATCAAACTCACCTTTCTCATTAAACAACTGCAACAACGGGCCGCCTGCTGCCTCGTTAATATCCCCAACTATATCGGCCATTTCAGTGAAAGCACCAGTTACCCCACGCGCAACCCTTCGTGGCGAATTATAAAGGCCCGTTCCAACATCGCTTGCAAAAGCCCCTACTGCATCGCCTGCTATTTCTAAATAGCTTCTATTATCTTCGGTGACGTCTTGTTGGGGTTGTGTATTATCTATAGGGGCCTGCTGCTGTATAGGCGCTTGATTGCTAGGCTCTATGTTATCCTCTGCGGTTTCCTCTATGTCAAAGTCGTCAAACCCCTGCAACAGCTCTCTCTTGCGCTCCTCTTGCTGCATCTTAAAATATGTATCTTCAAAATCCATCTCATCTTTGGCTTGTTGGTGTTTATAGTTCATGCCTAGTTACCCCTATCCTTTGCCTTCTTTTGCGCGTTTTTGAAAATATCCTGCATTTTCTGTATAGCTTCCATTTCCATATCAAACTCTATATCACTAGCAGCGGCTTCTTTAAAAGCTTGTATCTGTTCTTTTGTATATTGCACGCCCTTTTTCATACCGTGTTTTTGCAAGAAATATGATTGCGTTTTCTTTGTTATCTCTTTCATCCTTTCGTCTGTCATAAGGTTGCCACGCGTTTGAGCAATCATCCCCTTTTCTGTCACTGTCATAAACCTAGGCTTGCGAATTGTTTCTGCATACTCATTAACCCCAACCATTCGCCAATGAGGCAAGATCTTGTCTGCGATCTCAAATGCCTCTCTTTGAGTAGGGAATCTTTCTTCCTTTCTTCTAAAATCCTCTATTATCTCATCATATTCACGCTTTGCCCTTGCTATAGCAAAGCTCCCTTGCGCTCCTAGATCTTTAGATAACCCCCCCAACCCGTCTATGAGAAACTTCCGACCTACTTCAATAGGGTCTTTAATGCCTTCCGTTCTTGCTTGTGATAACTTAACAAGCTCGACATAACTGCGATTATCTATTTTATTATCTGAAAATCTAGCGGCATTTGCTTCTGCGGTTATATCTTCACCAGCGTAAGCCCTCCTTAACAAATCGCCATAAACCTGTTCATTGTTTATTGGCTCCGCTTGCAATGCCATTTTGCGTAAATCTGTGTACGCGTCACTATCAAGATTATTTTTAAAAGATTCCACATCTTTTATAATGTCCTCACCGTTTTGCATTCGTTCAATCAATTGTGTTTCTATTGCTTTACTTGTCTCCTCAAACTCTTTCTCCTTCTTTGCCTCTATTGCATTTTCTAAGCTTATTTCATCTTTAATTGCACTCATAAAATCATCGTCAATTTTGCTCTTCACATCTGCTGGTATTGTATCCCTTATATTTAACTCTTGCATTTGGCCCTTATCATCTGGGAATGCTATTTTAACCTTACCATCTTGCCACTTCTGGTAGGCTTCAAATTTGTTAGGTTGCTGTTGCATCCATGTTTCGGCTGCCGTTTGAAACAAAGCGTCTCTTGCGGCTAGTGTTTTTGCCACTCTTTGTTGTGCTGTAAAAATAGGGGTGCCGTCCGCTCGCGTTACATTTAAAGCGTTTTGTATATCAAGCATTTGTTGTTGCACTGTTTGAGCTGCCACAATCGCCGTTTCATTGCCTCTCAAAGGCGGGGCCTCATTTGCTGCATCCTCTGCACGATTTAACCATCCCTTCAAGAACTTGCGTTGTGACGGGTCGTTCTTTACAATGGCATTATAGAACTTAACGCGGGCTTCTTTAATTCTTTGAGGGTCTGCATCTAGTAACGCGGCCTTTGTGGCTGTGTCAAGCTTTCCAGTCTTCTTAACTCCTGCGGCTTCTTGCAAGATACGTATTGCATTTTTAGGCCCGTGGTTAACTGCCATATCAAAAGCTTGTGACTTCACATGGTCTGGCAATCTGTCAAAGCCTGGCTTCTCCATATAATTCTTTATAAGAATATCGGCGGCTTCAACTTGTGTTAGGTCTTTCACGTCTTGCACTGAAACTTTTTTGCCTCTCACTGCTGACAAGGTGGCTTGCGTAATGCCAAAATTGGTTGCGCCCCCCCTGTCAACTGGGTCGTTAACAAAACCGCCCTCGCGTTTTAATACTGATAATGCTAGTTGTCTATTGCCTTCCGCTCCAGCCTCCGCATCCACAAATAAAGAGGGGGCTAGGTTAAGCATGCTATTTTGCGCGTTATCAATACTGAATAGCACCTGCTCTTCTGTTTGGCTGTCAATTGCCTTACGCTTAGCTGCAAATGCTCTATTAATACTAGGGGCCGCTTGCACTCCGAACGACTGACTTACTTCTACCTCCATAGCCTTTATAGGAACGCTCTCAATCAAGTCATCATGATAGCTTGCAAGGGCGGCTTGCATCCGTTCTGGATTGTCTAAGTTCTCTCTTTCAATACGTGCAATTTGTCCTTTCATCTCGGCTTGCACCCTAAGCCTGTAATTCTTTTCAGCTTGTGCCGCAATCTGACCACCTACTTGATGCGCGAAATCACCTACTGCTTGAGTGATAACCTGCCCACCATTAATAGGGGTTACCTCACGTATAGAGGGGGTTATAAGCCTTTGTTGTGTGATGCCAACTTCTCTGACCATTATATCCCCCCTAGCCTTTCTGTGCGGCCTCTAAGCCTGCTTTGTGGGCTACTTCCTACTACTACAGTGCCAGGCGGCGCGTCCTCTCCCATTCCTTTTAATAAAGAAAAAGCAGCCCGCCCCCCTTTGCTACTTCCTATAGCATTCGCTGCATTAATGAAGCCACCAACTCTAGCCCCTTTTGCTCCGCTTCTAAATTCAGCTGCTTGACTTCTCAATTGAGAAGCGTTCGCCCGTCCGCCGAATAATGCTGTTTCAATATCACGGCTTGCAGCGGCTCGGCTTTGCACCTGTGCTTGCTGTGCGCTTCCAGAAGTAGATAGCACACCCCGCGCCGCAAATGTTGCATTAGCACTGGCTAGATCTTTATTGAGCTGATCACGAATTAAATTTGCTTGCTCTTTTGCTCTAAGGTTTTCAAGGCGTGCTTGCGTCTCCGCTTGCTGTGCTTGAAATTGTAGCTGTCGGCTCTCTTGCATGCCGCCAACAAGTGAAGAACCTGCCTTAACGGCAGTGCCAACAATAGTTAATGCTGTTAATGGGTCTGCCATCCTTTACCCCGCTATATTTACACGTTTGCTTAAAGCTAAAATTGTCATCTTGACTGGGTCTTCTTGTGATATAGTGACTTGCGCGTTTAAATCCCATCCCCTAAAACCCTTAACCCTCTTAACCCCTGTGAACTCATTAGGGGCTACATCAAGAGGGCTTAATGTATTAGCGGGGCCGAACTGCCTAAATGATAGTTTCTTTCCATTAACTGTTAGCCCTACTGTTTCATATAGCCTAAGCACCACCTCACTTATATTCTTTCGCGCCCCTAAAGCAGTGCCTAAAACATTTTGAAGGGCTTCAACTGGCAAATCTTTAACCGTTGGTATAAAATTAATTCCCACTTCACAATAGTTTGCGGCGTCTCTTTCAATAGATACACTGCCACTAACCACCTCTTGATTTTCTAAAACGCTATCATCAGCGCGCACCCTACATGTTTCACCTTCTAAATGTTCAAGCCCGTTAAAAGTATTAGCTGGTAATCCAGTAGTGAAGCGGGTGCTCGCATCCATAAAGTGATCAAAGTTAAACCGTTCAAGATATCGTTCTGTAACCCCATCAATAGTTCGTTCAACAACAAAATACATTTGTGTGTTATCAACCCCACAGTTCTTAAAATAACCTTGCGTTATTTGTTCTGTGAAAGAAGTAATGTTTTGGCTTCTTAATATTGCCACAACAACAAGATTGCCGTCGCCATTAACCAGCAGCAAATAAGAGCCTTCTTCTGTTGAAGTTGACTTACGTAATGCAAAATCAACAGGTACATTTACAAGGTGAGAGCTTAACAATGAAACATAATTATTGCTAAATGCTTGCTGTGTGTCACTATAAACAAACTCTTGAACGCTCTTTCCTTCCCGTTGAATATATAAAACACCGCCTTCAATTTCCACGGGCCTTAAACCCTCTTGGCTTCCTATAGAAGTTTGTTTTTTTACGTTTATATTTGTTGGGGTAATGGGCTCACCTAGGCTTTGTTGTATAATAAATTCACTGCCTACCGTAAAGATTTGAAAGCTTCGCCCCGAATACATGTTGATGATTTTATTAAGCTGGTCTGTGTCAAGCGTAACTGTAATTGCGTCATCATCTAAAACCGTACCTGGGCTAAAATCATAAAACAAACCTACACGACTACCCCATAATGTATGTGGTCTAGACTTACTACCTCCAAACCATAAGCGGCCCTCATAAAACATAACTGACACAGGCCACCCGCGGCTATCACTCCAAACATCTTCAAAGCCTTTTAAAAAATCCCAATCCCCGCCACTAATTTGTGCTGTATCAAAAAAAGGTATTTCAACAACTGCCTTTACCTCATCTTGGTTAACATACTGCACAATACGCGCTCGCCCTCCGTTTCCCTCAACGTATTGGTCTACATCACTCGCCGTAAATGTCATACTACCAGAAGGATTTGCTTGTATAGTTATACTGCCTTCTTGGCTGCTTGGCGTGATATTTATAACAGGATTTGTGACACTTGGTGTATAATCATATTTTGGGATAAAGGCGAAGTTTATATTTGCCAAAGTCCAATCATCATCAGCATTGCGCACAAGTGTTTTGGGGTTAATGTCTTCATGTACAAAAATAGCAGTATCCGCACTTTGAGCCCAATTTAAAGTTCTTAATCTTTCGCTTGTAAAGTCCATCGCTTCTATATCAACTTGATGAATGCCATCCTTATAAACTGCTATATTCTTATCAGAAAAAACTAGCATATATGTTTGATTGATATTGAAAGCAAAATCCATTTGGCGGCTTTCACTGATATCGCCCTCTTGCCACACATTCATTTCTGTAATGGTTACTGTTGCGGCCCCTAAATCCGTATCGCCTATACGCGCAAATCTGACATAACGATGAGATGCTTGAACCCTGCGACTTATATATTTTGGCGTTGTGGTTAATGTTATTTCATCACCTACACTTTGCCACGAAACGCCGTCATCACTTACTTGGATATAAAAGTCGCCGCCCGTACCGCTACTTATTGAGGCCCCTTTAATGCGCACAACGCCTATTCTTTCACTCGCCCCTAGATCATAACTTACCACAACAAAAGGATTAATTGTTGATACCGCATTTGTTGTTAACGCTGTTGTGTTATCACCATCATTTACATTAGCCCCTATACCGCCATTAAATACAACAATTAATGGCGCAACAGTTCTTGTTAATCTACGTAAAAGCTTGTCAATATGTTCTAAGCCTGGCCTACGTGTAAACCCCCCTTGCGGAATTGGAAAGACGTTCTTCATCTTTTCAGCTGCACCATAATATTGTTCAATATCAGTGCGGCCTATCATCTTCGGGTCTAGTTCGCCGCTTGTGTAACGCTGCTGAATTGTCCTAATACGTGGCATTAGCTAAACCTCGCCGATATCATATCAAAGCTGTGCAGCTCTTCTGGTATTTGCTGGCGTGCATCTATACCAGCCGCTACTTGAAACTTACCCCCCTTTTCACCTTCGGCAGGGGAGCCATAGGAAATAGCCTGCATTCTGTTAGCAAGCCCTTCATCATCTGTAACTGGTAATGCAATGTAAGCCGCGAATGCATGCACTGCATAGGTTATGAAGAACCCTGGCCACGCTCCTTCATCAACATAATAAGAGCCTTCAACATAAAGCTTTTCTTCATCGCTATAAATATGGTCGCCTATTAAATCCCAACCATATTGAATTGGCGGTGAGCCCACGGCCATAGAATTATAAACTTTGTAAATGCTAAGCATGCCACTTGGCTTATGATACTGATATTTGTATTCATTTAATGGGGTGATAGTGTCACGTGTTGCTTGCACCTTCTTTAAAGCAAAGCTCCAAGGGTGACGACTAAAAATATCCAATACAAATGTATTATAATATAAATCAGCTATATCGGCCTCATTCGAGCCCTCGGTAAAGCTGCTAATTGTGTTAGCCCTTAACAAACCTAGTGCTTGGCTGGCCACATCAATTCGTGTTGTACTCATGATAGCACCTTTTATATTTTAATAGGTTGTTCAACCTGCCCATTAACAAGAACATCATTTAATTTAACTTCTAAAAGATAAGAGTTTATTATCTCAAACCCACCGCCATACCCTGCAATTTGGTAGTCCGTCCATAAGGCTACATTCGCACCCATTGTCACAGATATTTCATGCAATTCATCATCACATATTAAGGCTTGCAGCTCATCACGGGTTATTGTGTTGTCATAAGAAACGCCATCAATAATTGTGCTAACCCCGTCATTAAGTGACCAGACGGCCGAACCATCCTCAAATACTAATGTATAACGGTCGAATGTGAGCGGGTCTTTTAATAAAACACCAGCGTTGCCAGTGCCTTTAAATATAAAGCTTACAACATCGCCCTCGGCTGGTGTTACTCCGAATGTATAAGTCTCATTGTTTGCAACAAAAAAACCTACAGCATTGCGTAAAGGGGTGTTAATAACTGGCGATACAACACCAGATACAACAGGACTAATTATGTTTGATATAATGTTAGTCACCGTTAACCTTCCGCACTTTAGCATCTACCGCAAGAGAGCCGCCCCCACTGGCTGCATTAAATCGTATATGACAATCGGGTAAATCAAAGTTATACCCGCCTGCAGCTGTAAGCTCACTACCTTCGCCTGCATCAACAAAAGTAACGCCGCCGTCAACTGAATATTGCAACTTAATTGTAGCTCCGTCAAAGGTGCCGCTACATTGCACATTGCCTTTACCATTATTAAAAAACTTTCCTGTTGTATCGCCGTTAGCTGAAACAGTTTCATCAATTACAATTTTGTTAGGCATGTTATAACCTCTTTATTAGAGTGGGAGAGGGGGCTTACACCCCCTCAAAAGTTTTAGTCTGTATCAGTAGAACCTAATGCAAGGCCGTCTGTCACATCGACAACACCGCTAGCATTAGAAGCCACACTAAGTACATAGCCTTGTGGTGCGCCTCCTGTATCTAAAAACGCAAGCACAAAGTCGCCGACTTCAACAAGAGAAGCTACATCATTAAAGTAACCCTCTGTGTTTACATCCGCTACAGTATCCGCGCTGGAGTATGAGAACACTTGGGGTGCTTTGCCTCGGCTGCCTTGCCCACCGATAGGGCTAAAATTTTCAATATTAAAAACCATTTTCTTATCTCCGTTTGTTAGGTTAATTAGGCTTCATATGTAAGCACATCGTACACGCCCGCATCATCAATAACAACCGCACCAGCTGAGAAGATGCCGTTGATAAGATGAGAAGTTTTCTCTGGGATGTAGTTAGCTTCTGTCCGCATATCGAGGCCAGTAGCACAACCCACAGCGTCCTTATGAAATGCAAAGTTATTGCGTACATTTGCGGTTACAGCTAAACCACCCTCTTCGCGGCTTTCAATAATGTGATACATGAAGCCGCCCCACATTTTAAGCTCCCCAGCAACAAGAGGTCGCAACACGTTATAGTCGGAGCTGCCGATCTCTGTCTCTTGTAAAGCTTGCTCAAGAGCACGCGCACTAATAGCCATATGACGATCTGAAGCTGGAACCCCTGCATCGTCCATAAGTCTTTTAGCTTGCAGGATTTTTTCAATGTTTAATCCTGTGTTTGTGCCGCCAACATCAACGCTTACTTGTGTAGCATTAGCACCTGTGGCCATAGCATCGAGAATAAGTTGGTCTTTACGTCTACCCATTGCACCCGCCACAATTGTTGCTAATTCTTTACGTTCGTCAAAGTTAAGCTTAGCTAAATCGTATACGTCACTATATTCAGCCGCGCTCCAGTCTTCTAAGGTTGCTGTTGCAGTTGAATGAGAAACATTCATAGGCACTACATCAGTTTGTGGTATGCGCTTTTGTGCTAGCCCTTTACCCATTTTAGGGAATTTATGGCTTGAACCTCGCACATCTTTTTTTTCACGAGTAGCACCACTAAGCACCCCCGCTGTTTGATACGCAATTTTGACCAAGGGGTCAAAACTCGTAATAAAGTTGTTTGAAGAATTTTGAGACATTTTGTCCACTCCGTTATTTAAGGTTAATAATTTGCCAGTCTCTAGTGCGAGAAGGCCAACCTTTGAAGTGGGCCGCATAAGCGGGAAGGCCACGCGGGTGGGTCGCGTATAAGACTAACCATGTTTTTCAACAAGGCTAATGCCTTACCTAATAATATATATGATTTGTTTTATTTGTAAAGTACAATATTTACACAACTAAGCAGTGATTTGGAGACGTTCGGGGCGGCCTGCTGCTATGCGCTTTTGCAATAATGCATCAACTTTCTTATGTGTTTCAGCATCCCCCGCCATATACTTTTCACCTTTCATCATGTCAAAAATTTCATGATCACTAGGCAAGCCATCGTTTACTTGTGCCTGCATGGGGATATCATCGCCGCCTGTAAGCTGCCTAATAATATTAAGAACCCTAACTCCATCGCCTGTTGCACCGAATGACATAAGAGTTTGCACATCATCTTCTGAAAAGCTTCCTTGCTGATACAATGACCTACCCCATTCTGTAACCGCCCTTACAACGGCGGGCGCGTTAGGCCCTATCTTCTTATATTCTTCAGCTCTTAAGGCTTCCCTATCCTCTTCGCTTAAATGCTCATTGGCTGCAATAGATTGTACGTTTTCCTGGAGGTAACTCCCAACACCCTTTACAATACTATTGTATGCCTCTTTACTAATTTTGTTTTCTAGGCATACCTCTTTTAATCTACCGATCACAGGGTCGTCATCACTAATTACATCGGCAAGGGCTTCGCTTTCTTCTTCTGATAAGTCAAGTGTATATCCTCCAATATCTTTAGGGGCCTGCCCTTCCCCTTTAGATAACTTGCCCCGCAATCCTTTAACACGATCTTCTGCTTGCTGCCACTTATTAAATAGGGCTTCTGTATTTATAGAATTATTATCAGCATCCCATAAATCATCAGGCAAACCGTCAGGGCGCACTCCATCTTTAAAACTTGCCGCCTCTTTTGTATCTGGGTTATCTGCATCTAATAAACTAAAATTATCAGTGCTTCCTGCTTGTGTGTCATTTTCATCTATTTGAGTTTCTTCATTTGCTTGTGTTTCTTCTGTCATAAATAGCCCCTACTTTTTGTTAATCTGGTTTTTTAATTCATCTGCTCTATTAATCTTCTCAACGATATACCTGTATATGCTGTTCTGCCCTTCGCGAGCGTATCCATTAATTGTAGCATAATCAACGCTTAAATTAAAATTCCATGTAGGGCCGTCTATTGTTTTCTCTTTTAAATGCTCTAAAACTGCCTTGCCTTCTTTAGAAGTAAAGATACGTTTAAACTGCATACACAAATCATATTCTTTTTGCTGCCGCTTCTCTAATTCCTCTTGAGCTTCTGGCGTGTTTCCAGGCTCTAGCTCGTTGGTTGGTAAATTAAGAATATTAGATAAATCATGCATTGGCTGGGGCTCCTTCCTCTGCTTGTCCTTGCACTTGCTGCATTGCTGCTTGTTGTAATTGCGCTTTCATTTGCTCTAGCTCTTCTTCTGTCCTTAATAAGGATGCAGGCCCTCCGATCTTATCATTTAACCAGCCAGGGATTTTATCAATTTCAAAAGCCATTTGTGCAAGCTCTGGACTGACACCTTGCGTCATCTGCAACACTTGTGTAAATTTCTGAACATCTTCCATTTTCTGCTTTGACGCAATCGGCGAAACAACTTGCACTTGCACCGCGAAATTATCAATTTTAAAATCTTCTGGTAGTTCAATAAGCCCTTTGCGCTCCAAGATAGCAACAACCCTTCTGAACAAAACAAGAACATACTCAAACATAAGACGGCCATAAGCCGCGCCAATATCTGTTTGCAATGATTGTATTCTTTCCGCTATTTCAAATGCGGTGCGCACTGGCTGGTTTTCAGGGGGTAACCTATTATCAAGCATAACCTGCCTAATTTGCTGCTTTAAATCCTCAATCATAAATTGCTGTACTTGGAAATTACCAGCATCAGGTAACCTTGAAATTGACGGGCCATTAGCTCCACCGTTGCTTTCCACTGGGATAAATGCGCCTGGTCTTATGGTTGCTGTATTAGGATTAAACACGCCATTATTGCGCACTGTATAAACCCCGAACGCATTAAGAGCCGCCATCTTTAACATTAACTCTTTCATTTTGTTAAGCGTTTTATAATCAGCTGCGGCCATCACAAAAGGGCCTATGCCAGTAGCGTAACCAGGAACCTTTAACCATCTAGCAACCACAACAGGCTGCTCAACAAACTCGCGTTCAACAAGTCGGTGCTTTGTCTTCTCTTCAATTACGTCATAATACCAAACAAAATTGCCAGGGTCGTAGTATACAGCCTCTTGCAATTCGATATCTGCATCAGGCTTTTCTTCTATTCTTTCTTTTAAATCCTGTGAAAGCTTTGCGTCTTGCCAACGCTGCTTTATAAGTCTTGCTTTTAAATTATGCTTACGATACACCGCACCCACGCCGCCTTGCTTACCATCCTCTATTGCAACTTGGCTTAAAGGTGCTGCTTGGAAATTAAGCGGCTGCAACTCGTCCCCCTCAAGAATATATAAAACCATTGTGCCAATGCCTAAGTCAAAGTAACTTTCAGCACTTGCGGTTGCAAAATTACTTGCATCTAGATAGGCAAAAATAACTTCTGTGAGTTGCTCAAGTTGTTTATTCTGTGCTTTGCGCTGCTTTTCAGGTATAGCAGGCCCCGCCCTCAATTCAGCCCATCTTGTAAATACAGGGGTAAAGCTAGATTGCATTGTGTTTACAAAGTTATTTGCAGCAATCGTAGCGGTGCTATCATATTGCACACTTGGTTTATTGTGAGTTTTTGAATGAGTGTTATTGTATGTGTTTCTAAAAGGCAATGTATAATCATAAGCATCTTGGAATATGCCTTGGTTAGCATCCATTTCAGCCCATGCTTTCTTGCACCGCTCTAGTAGCTTCTCAACTTTTTCTCTAGCCATCGTAAGCCCTTTCTATTTTAAAATTAAGGCTAGCCGATTTTGTCAACTTCCCCACCTACAACACCAGTTTCTAAACCAGATAACAGGCCACGCCGTCCAGCTGATCTACCCCTGCGGGCCTTACGTGATGCATCGGCTTCACGCTTTAATTGTTCTTCTCTTTTTTGTGTGGCGCGTTCACGCTTTGCAATGTCGTCTGAAAGTGAAGTGTCTTTTTTTGGCTTTAATCCTAGTGACTGGCTCATAGTTACCCCCTATTTTATGTATGGTGTGTATGGCTTGATAGCATTCGCGCCACGCCTTAATAATAACTTATACAGTTGAAACGGGGTGAATGTCAAACAACTTTTACGCACCCATAACAACGCTTTTACTAAACTCACACACGAAATAAACCCACGTTTGACATAACTATTTAAGTTCGTACTATTCACAGTATATGAAACAATAGCAGTTACACCACCCTCCGCGTAAGCTGCAATGCACTGATCTATAGGCATTAATATAGTTTGAACATCAACCCCTCCAGCTATAGGCTCAATCTTTAAGCAAAGCCCTTCGTCTATTTCAGTTAAAACAAAACAGTGATAAAATTTATGGCCTGTGAAATAATGCCACCATCGCCATAAATTGTGTCTTTTCTTATCAAACACAACATAGTAAGTTCTTATACATTCCACATGTTCTAGCGTCAAAATGGGCTCCAATCTGTGTTTGTGTAAACAGGCTCGTTTAATCTTGTCTTATGTTTCGCATTGTTTGAAATATTCTTGGCAAATGTTAAGAGAAAGCTATCTGCATCATCAGGCGAATAGTTAAACTTCTCTTTGAATTTGTCCTTACTTTCAATAACCAGAACTGAGTTTCTAAAATATTCAAACCCTCTTGCAGATAATTGAGTACTTATTGCATTTGAACTTTCTTTGCTTAACATAGATAAAGAACACGGCGCATCATTAAACCAATCACGCGCCCGTCTAAACATCTCCGCTATCATGTATCGATTAATTTCTTTATTATCAGCTTCGCCTCCAAAGTCGACTTTATTTACAACATCCCCGTAACCCATGCCAACAAGCATATCATAAACGCCAACACCTAAACCCCCTGCATCAATATTAACTGCGGCTGGCTTGTATTTATCAATATCTTGCGCAAGTCGCGCTGCGCTCTGGTCTATACGTAAAGAAGGATATTTATAGTGTCTTGTTATGTTGCGGCCCTTCCTATGCGTTATCTTAAATGCATCCTTTCCTTTGCGTGCTGGGTCTACTCCAAATATAAGAGGGCTGCCACTGTCTCGAACGGGCTCCGCTTTAATTGCTCTACTTATAGCATCAGGCTTTATAAAGGATTGCTCCCCGCTATTCTCAAAAGCCTCATCAATATTAAAAGGGTATTCACGTTTAAATCTAAATGCATCACCTTCAAACGTGTCATCTATCTTCACACGCCGCCAATAAATATGCTCTAATGTAAGGCCATCATCTTTATATAAATTAAAATATTCTTGCTCACTTAAAACGCCGTCATCATTTCTCTTTGTGATTAAAGTAAAATCTTTAGGTAAATCTCTCTTATACTCATCTTGCCAATACCAAGGAATGAATATGATTTGCCATTCACTATCACTTGAAGCTGCGTTTAGACACATCCTATGAAAATAGTCACCTTGCCCATTAGCGGTGCTCTCTAGTATTATCTCGGTGCCGTCATCATCTGAAACAGTTTGCAAGATGCCCGCCGCATGATCACTGCAATTAGGGCTATAAGCAACTTCTGACCAATGCACCTGCTGAAATGTTTTAGAACGTCCTAACCCTTTAGTCCCTGCCGTCCCAACTTTATAACCCGACTTTAATTTTGGGAACAATAATTCCTTTGCATTGGATGCACCTAATTGAGGTCTAAAGCTAGCGTCTGACAGTTCATAATAATTGTTTACCATATCAAACAAGCTTGTGCTTGCGTCTGCATCGTGTGCAAAAATAAATGTTAATATTGCATGATTGCATACCGTGTTATGATAATACCTCGCGCCTACGTAGGTGCTGCATCCCTGCTGCCTCCCCTTTAAGATTACAGCCCTTACCCTTCCTATATCCTGCTTTTGTTTCTCTAAGCATTCATGGATATATCTTTGAGCTTTATTAAATTTAAAGGGTATAAACGCGCCTGTTTTAGGCTTGATTTTTAAATTATGCTCTGCATAAAATTCTAAATCATTCTTGAGCCTACGCGCTATCTCGTTCATTTTTCACCATCCTTAGACTTGCCAAAACACAAACACCAGTTTTAATACATATCCTAAAAACTGTACCGTCCGTACACTCAACCCATAAATATTTGTCACGAGCTACTGCATGCAATGGCGTCTTTCCTGGTGGTATAACATACTCTCTATAAGTAGTGTCCATAATAACCCCTTTTGTGAATTGCTTTAGATGCACTTTGAATAATAAAGAAGACATACGCATAAACTCAACTGAAAAATTTGACGCTGTTACTAATGACAAATAGAAGATATGTTCAAAGATAAACATATAAGGCCCCTTTACTTCTTGTCATCATCACACTTAGATTTATCTGTTCTAATTGTGAGTGTGGCAATTAATACCGATAGAAGACACGTAAATATTGCAATTAATATAATTTGTAGAAATATCATAACATCTCCTTAATCTTATCTGATAAGATATACATTATTAACAATGTTGAAGTAACTGCATATGATATTAACAACACATTACTTTTTGGGGGCTTTAGAAAGATAAATATATTAATACTGATTATTATAAACCATACCAATATCTTAAACAAATCAAAGTACATAACTACCCCTTAGTAAGTTTCTCTATCAAAGTTTCATAATCATCACCAACAACACGCTTTGTTTCAACAAACATTCCTGTTATCTTTGCAAGGTCTGCAAGTGCCTTCTCTTTGCTGTAAAGTTCAACTTCCACTCCGCTATCAGTTGTTTTGACCTTCTTTATGCATGCCTTTAAGTCATCTGGTATTTCATCAGTGCTATTAAATTTCGCTATGAAGCCATCAAAGCTTGCTAGCTTGGTATAGTCTGCAAAAGCGATTTTTGAGTATTCGGCTATGATTTGTCTAGTAAGTTCATCGTATTCGAACGCCCTTTGCTTTAGAACGTCCTTTATAGCCATGCTAACCTTAGTTTTTCTTAGCAATTGTGAGGCCGTTACATGCGCACTATTTTCTGCATACCCCGCATGAATAACTGACTGTGTGCCATTAAATTTATAAGGCCCGCAATAGGCTTGTACAAACGCCCATTCTTTTTCGCTAAGGTTATGCGGATTTTTCTTTCTTGCCATTTACTGCATCTCATTAACTGCTTTATTAATTACATCGTTAAACAACTTTATAAAGCTTGGCTTACCAAATGCGGCCCTTAATTGCTCTATTGACATGTTACCAATCGAAACGTGTGTGACTGTGCCATTAAGCTTCTTTTTCTTTACCATTCTCAACAACCTCATATTGTGCAAAAAATTGTTGCTCATCATATTCAGGTAAATCTTTCCTTGTTACAACAATGTAACCGTATTTATGCTGGCCGTAATGATTATCTAAACACCAAACATCATAAATAATGCCGCTATCTTTATGTCGTGCTTTGCATTTATAACTGCTCATGCTGCACCACTCTTTCAATAAGAGTTTTTGACAATTGCCTATCTTTTGCAATAGACAAAAGCAAATCATAGCATACTTTCTGCTCATTTAAAAGCAGATCATGAGCCAGAGAATAAGCATAAGCTGGCTTAGTGCATATACTATAAATTAAAGCCTTTGGCACGTACTGATTGTATTTTACAAAGTAGCACGCTAACGAATGGGCATAGTCCACATTACGCGCCACCCTATGTATAAGATTATAAGGCACCTTTTCGCCGCTTTTTAAGTGCCACAAGCATTCTTCTAAATCATGCTTTATATCTTCTTTAAGTACACTATTTGCTTTCATTGCCGCCCCCGTTATCACTCATTAACAACACAAGATAAGTGTCATAATCCTTTATTGAGCATTCTAAATAATTACATTTTAACCCCGCACCCTGCATCACCCAATCATGATGCAATGAGGATTGATAATAACGGCCTGCTTGAAAAGTGACAAATACAACAACCGATAATACTAAATATACAATTGAATTTCTCATAATCCACCTTTCACATCATATATACACGCTTTGCAAGCTATTCTAATAAACTCTTTCTTTTCAAGGATTGATTTCATGATCTCTATTTCCTGTTTCATCTTTCCATCTCCTTAATAGTTAAACTGCGCTTCTATATTCATTATAATACAATTAGTTAAAACCAATTTCTTATAAAGAACCTCAGATTTACTGTGATTTAATACAGCGTTATAATATTTTTTCTTTAATCGTTCTGCATCTTCTCTTGCTGTATTTAACCGTAGCATTAAAACCTTCCTATCTATTTTTTTGCTATTGGCTTTTTTCATAAGTGTAGAAAAGTATTTCATGGCGATTTCCTTTTTGTGCTTGATATAAGGTAAACTTACGCATCTACTAAAACTCATCATTACACATAATCTCGGCCCAATCAGGATTTCGCGGGATAAAATCAAGATAATAGTGGTAAGATGGGTCTTCAACTAATAGGGAATCAGCTTGCTTATTAATAAAAAAAACCCCATTTTCAGTGAAAAAATATATTTTACAAGGACATTTCGAATTCCACCCTCTTTCATTCCATTCTATCTTTTCTAGATACTGTTTAGCATCCTCAAACGACAGATTCATTGAAGTATGCAGAAAAGGGTATAATTCAATATATGTTTTTATTTCCGACCTACTTATATGAACCAATCCCTCCATCGCCTTTCCAATCACTACACGTTCAATTTCTCCTTCATATGGACAATTGCCCATAATTGCATCATACATACTTGGCATAAATTTTACTTTCTTCTTCTGTGCTTGTAAATAGAACATAGCCCTATTGGTTACAACTGTCAAGAGAAAAAATAAATATTTCCACACCCCTACTATTTTCTTTCCAATCCATCCATTGCTGCACGTTTAACCTCACAAGGCTATCATCTGCTATAACCCCAATACTTACAAGAAAATCGGTTGCTGCCTTCTCATAATTTGCACAATCGCGCTTACGTTTATCAGGTACATACAAGCTATGTATGATTGCTATAGGCTTATCAAAATAAATAATCTTCTGGCCATACATTTGCATGCGGGCCTTTGTTAACCATCTCTTGTATGCTTTGCTTTTAATGCGGCCGCTCTTGCTATTGCTATAAGCTTCGTTTACACTTGGCGGCATATCAAGCTTATACACCGCGCAAGGCTCATTGTTTAAAATGAAGTTAAGATACTTCTTCATATCGCGGGATCTCCGCCCATACATCAGGCTTAGCTATAATTGTTACTTGACGATGACAACCGTCATCATAGCAGTCACGAACCCTTGCTATTGACCATATTTCTTCATCACTATCTATACATTTCATCCACATAACAACGTGATATTCTTCTGTATCCTTACAATAAGCTAAGATTTCTCTATCTCTTGGTGCTGTTTTCATTTCTTCCCACATTTCTTACCTCCTTTATAACCTTCTTTTTTAACTATATCCATAAGCTTATCAGCGTCTTCTCTCTCTGTAAAAGCTCCTATGCATTTATAGTTATCTCCGTTATTATCAATGACCCAATATTCAATCTTCTTCTTTGAATAATTAGGAACCTCAATCATTTCTAAGCCCATATTAAAAACTTCCTCTTTATTCTAAATATTTATGATTTTATTCTATAGCTTTCCCAATCACAAACTAGCAGCTTACCGCCATTTTCACGCATTCGATCAATAACCCTTTCACCTACATAATCGGTTAAATTTTCAAGAGATAAGTTTGAGATTAAAATCGTGGGTTTTAATTTTAAATAACGCTCGTTCATTAATTCAAATAAAATTGTTCTTTCTGTATCAGTACCGAATTGCACCCCCACTTCAT
>JAOXNJ010209540.1:0-17571 GCA_028566655.1 Metis holothuriae | reverse complement strand
CCCAAAGGTGACGGCAGCATCCGCGAGGAAGAAATCCAGCTCGCCGAGGAAATTGGCGCATGGCTAGAGCAAAACGGAGAAGCCGTCTATGGCACAGACTTTGCGGGTTTTGAGAAAATGGACTGGGGCTACTACACCCAAAAGACCGGTGAAGAGAGCTACTACCTGCATGTGCTGCACAAGCCTTTGAGTGGCAAGCTCGAAGTCATCCTGCCGCGCAAAGTGCAGTCCATTGCCGCCAAAAGCATCGACGGCAGCCAAAAATTTCCAGTAGATTTTGTCGATGGAGAATACGCCACCCGCCAAGTTTACCAAATTGAGCTGCCCGACGGCTTCGGCGCAGGTCAAGATCTGCCCGTGGTGCTCAAGCTCCAACTTGACCTTTCCGAAGAAGAAGCCGTCGACAAAGAGCAGGAGAATGTGTGATAATCTCTTTGCTTTTCTGAGCAATACTAAATCTGAGTTGAACTTTTGCAGAAGAAGGTGAAGTTCTCTGGACTCTCATATCTACGCCATGAACGAGAACGAATCCTCCCAAGCAAACAGCCAGTCTCCCCAAGAGCCGACAGCTTCAACTCCAGCCGCAGACAATTCTGCAAACAAAAATCCTGCGACTGAAGAAGATCCCACTGCCCCACCCAGTCAGCAAGAAACGCAAGCTCCCCAGCAAAGTGCGGCTACCCAAGCTCAGCCACCCTCCTTGGCCGACTCACCAGCAAATTCCAGCACGGGCTCAGCCAGCGAGGCTTCCCCCAGCAATCCGCCCGCGCTTGATGCACAAACGGATACGGCTTCGAGCACAGCCGCCTCAGCAGCTCAGCAGCCAGCAGAACCAACGCAGGAAGGTTCAGCCACAGCGCATCAAAGCACGCCACCACCGCAAGACAATCCCTACCCTACCCCTCAGCATCCCAGTGGCCAAGCCCCGAACCTCAGCCAAGCAGATTTCAACAACTGGGCCATGTTTACTCACCTAGCTGGTCTTGCCAATCTTGCCGCTTTCCCCTTTGGCACTCTTGGTCCACTCATCATCTGGCTAATTCAAAAAGAGCGTATGCCCGCTCTAGCGCCCCATTACAAGGCGGCACTCAATTTTCAAATTACCTGGGTTATTGGTGCTGTCATTTCTGGCATTGCTATTTTTATCTCGACGCTTCTCGTAAGCTTATTCATAGGCTTCATTCTGCTTCCCCTTTCCATTCTCTTGGCTGCTTTTGTTGGCATCGGCGGCATCGTTGTCACCATCATTGCGGGAGTCAAGGCCAGCTCAGGCGAGCTATACCGCTACCCGATGAGCATCGAGTTCGTTAAATAAAGTTCTCGGCAATTTTTCGATGACCCAGCGCATGATTCGCCCACTTCTCTGCCTCATCTTGCTGGCCCTGAGCTGCTGTAATTCAGAAAAGCCTGCTTCGCTTCAAGAGTCTTACCAATTCAAGGGCCTCAAAGAAGAGAACTCAGCGAATGCCTCCGCCACCGTAACCCGCTACTTGAGCAAAGAAGTCCGAGAACTCATCAAAGCCAACCAGCGCCCTTGGAGTAGCATCGTGCTTCACAGCTCAGGCGGACGGGGCGAGAGCTTTTCCGCTTTGGAGCGCCACCACGAGCAGGTACTGGGCTTGCCCGATGGGCTGGCCTACCACTTTGTCATCGGTGATGGCACGGCCGAGCAAGCAGGCAAAATTTTTGTCAGTGAGCGCTGGAAACGAGAGCTGGATGGCGCAGTTTTGCAAGCCGCTCTCGACCGTGGCAGGATTCATATTTGCCTGCTTGGCAGACGGCAAGACACCGCACCCGCAGCTCAACTTGCAGCCTTGGATGAGTTGCTCGCCTTTTTGCAACTGCGCTACAGCACGAAAATTTTCGCTCATGACCAGCTAGAGTCCATCACCCCCAAAGGCTGCCCGGGTGAGCGCCTGCAGCCCGCCCATTGGCAACAGCTCAAGCAGCTTTATCCCCAGTATGTGACTCTTCCCGAATCAGCCCGCAAAGCCCTAGAGCAAGGAACTTGAAGCCCATTTCACCTCTAACTTGCCTTTTTCCCATGCAGCGCGTTCTCATCACAGCCAACCTAGATCGAAGCGGAAGCGGCGAATCGCTGCACGCCCTCAATCAAGCCCTACACGAGCGCGGCATCGAAACCGACTTTGCTGGCGCAACCGCCGCCTTCATGGGCGCAGATTCCAGCGCCACCCTAATGGATCGCGCCCCCCACGCAGACCTCGTAGTCGTCATCGGTGGTGACGGCACACTGCTACGCGCAGCACGGCGCATTGCTGCCGCTCAAAGCCCTCAACCCAGCCCACCCATTCTTGGCATCAACACGGGCAGACTCGGCTTCCTCTCCTATGATTCTTGCAGTCCGCAAGGCAGCGAGCAAGAGCTGGCAGATGCCATCGTCAAAGGCCGCTTCACCGCATCCCCGCGCTCCTTGCTAGAAGTCAGCGTGCGCCCCATTCAAGACTGCGCAGAAAACCCAGCAGAACGCTCCCCCGCCAGCCAGCCAGCCCTCGCCCTCAACGAAGTCACCATCACCCGCCAAGGAATTGCGCGGATGATTCTGCTGCGCACCCTCGTGGACAATCACCTGCTCAGTGACTACCACGCCGATGGCCTCATCGTCGCCTCGCCCACCGGTTCCAGCGCTTACTCGCTCTCTGCTGGCGGGCCGCTCATCGCCCCAGAGGCACCCGTGATTGGTCTCAATCCCATTTGCCCTCACACCCTCTCCAGCCGCCCAGTCATCCTCGCCGACACCGCCCAAATTCAGCTCCAAGCCCTCGAAAGCGAGCGCAACAGCGACATTTTCTTTACCGTCGATGGCCAAGACCCTACCCCCCTGCATGCAGGCCAAGAGCTACTCATTGCCCGCGCCAAGCAGGGTATTACGCTGTTAATGCCTGAAGACTGGAGCTTTAGCGACACCCTGCGCCGCAAGCTCAACTGGCAAAACAGCCACTTGCCCGAAGCCCAGAGCGAGTCATTTTAAGGGCATCTCTAACAAACCCACGATGTTCAAGCTCCCCACCACCCCCACCGCCCTCGGCCTTCTGCTCACGCTCTTTGGCATTGCAGCTTTGCAAGCCCAAGAAGCTCCCTCCACTACCCAAGAGCAAACATCGCAGGCAGTCGAGCAAGCAGCGGAGGCAGTTGAAAACGCAGTTCTCGAGCTAGAAACTCTCGAACCCTTACCACTCGAATACGCCGAACTCATCGAGCCAGCCGCCCCCGTTCCTCAAATCAGCCTCCACGCAGTCTATGACGAAGCCTTCCCGCAAGGCCGCGACACCCGCACCCGCGAAATGGTGCTCATCATGGCCCAGCAATGGCAATTCCCCGAAGTGCGCGAAAACCTCCAAGTCGATGTCGAGCCCCTAGTCAACGCCGCCCAGCTTGAACTCTCCTCCTACGAAGAAGGGCCGCTTGGGCCCGCCCTGCGCCTGCAATACAACCGCGCAGCGGGGCGCACCCTAGAAGCTTGGGCGCGACAACACCACGGCCAACGCCTGGCCGTCATCTTTGAGGGCAAATTGCTCGTCGCAGAACCCGCCACCGAAGGGCTGGGACGCCGCATTCATGTGCCACTCTACCTGCCCATTCGCCGCGCCGAGGCACTCAACTGGGATGGCCGTACTCAGGTTCAACGAGACCGAGACAGCCGCGACCAGCAAGCCTTTGAGTACGCCCTTGAGCTAGAAGGTTCAGGAGTGCTCGATTGGGGCAGGCGCGGCATCACTCTGGGCGAAACCATGGACAGCGCTCTGGATGGCGATGTGCTCTCCAACCGCTTGCTCGTGTGGATTGCGCTCAACAGCGGCAGTGAGCCAGACCAGCAACTTCAGCTCGCCCAGCTCTGCTGGCTTGCAGCACGAGACCAATTTTCCCTCTGGAAGCGGCTGCTAGAACAATGGCCTCACGAGCCAGAGCGCGGACAAATCCTGCAAATCATTCGCTCAGCCAGACCAGAGTCCGCCAGCGGAGATCCGCAGTGGCAAGGCTACTTAAGCCAACTCGAAGCAGAAGCAGAAAACCCAGTCGCAGAACCCATTTCAGAGCAGAACTCAACTTCAGCAGAGTCAACCAAGCCCTCAAGCAGCACCCCAGCCACCTCGCAGCAGCCATCCCTAGACCCACGGCAACTCAATCTTGAGGCCGAGAACTAGTGCTTCATCTGATCCCACTTGTTAAAATCACTCTACCCCTCTGCGCCTCTGCCTACAGAATCATGGGGTCTCGCGCAGAGGCGCTTAAGGCGCTGAGGTTTTTTTGGGAAGTGAGCTTGTAAGAAAAAGTAGGGCTTGAGTCAACAGATAGGCCATTGTTTTGAGATTTGGCATTACGATACCAAATCTGGTCTGAAAGACCAGTCTGATACCAGCGTAGCCCGCAGGGCTACGATAAGGATTCACCCCAAAACAAAAGGTCTGAAAGACCGATAGATAAGACTGATAGAGCTAGAGAAAACTGGTCAGTCAATTTGACAGTTATTTGAGAGAAGTGATACTGGTGCATCATCCGATAAGTTTAAGCCATTTCTTTTCTGTCTCTTCTAAGCAAATGGGGGAGTCTCACGCGAAGGCGCGGAGGTTTTTAGGCAAGTTCACGAAGAACCCAGACGGGAAGGAGGGGCAGTGGCGCTGGACTGCGGCAAGCGAGCTGCCAAAATCATCGCGGTAATCACCATCACCGCCCCAAAAACCAAATCCTTGGTAAAGCTCTCCCCTTGCAGCAAAATCACCGATTCCAACATCCCCATTACGGGAATCAAAAAGCGAAAAGTCGCCAGCAAGCCCACAGGGTAGCGAGTACTGAGTTCATTCCACAAACTAAAGGCAATGGCGGAAACCAGGGCTAAGTGCAGGGTGAGCAGCCAGCTTGTACCCGAGAGCAACTGGGCAGTCTCAGGGGCAGCGGGAAGCCCCAGCAGGCAAAGTAGCACCCCGCCGCCAAAAAGTGAACTGCCCGTAGCCGCCCTCGCGCCCATCACCGCGCGCACCTTGCCAAAAATCAAAATAGCCAGCGCTCCGCTCAGATTTGCCAACACCACTAGAGTGGTCGCCAAAATCGGCCTCGGCGTGGCAGGTCCAGCACCCCAAACCGCCACACTCACTCCAGCCGCCCCCAAGGCGAGCACAGCCCAGCTCTTCCAACCAGCCCAACTACCCTTGCCAAAGAGCGGCGCAAGCAACAGCCACCAGAAACTTCCCGTGGAAGTCAACAGTGACACCAAAGTAGAGCTGCCATGCTTGAGTGAGAGATAAAACAGCGCGTATTGAACAAAGGTTTGCAACAAGGCCAGCGCCACCAACCACGGCCACTTGCCCGAGCCAATCAGCTCTGAAAACTCGCGCCGCCAGTTGCGAGCAACCAGCATCAATAGCAAACCAGCCACACACATGCGCACGCCCGCAAACCACCAAGAACGCCACAGACTCACCTCCAGACCCTGCTCCTGCCACGCGCCATAGACAGTTTTGATGCTCGGAAAGGAACTACCCCAGAGCAAGGCGCAAAACACCACCCCGATGACGGCCTTCCAAAGCGGATGCCCTCCCTGCTGCGGCTGCGTGAGTCGATTCATTCAGTGTGGGCAAACTTCAGGGCATCTCTAAAAACCTAGCTTGAGGTTTCAACACAGCAATTTTTTCTCTGATGAGGCAATGACAATTCGCGCCATCCTTGTGATACCGAGGATTGTCAAAAACGAAATCAGAGGAAAAAAGGGTAAGTTGAAGCCCAAGGGAGGTTCTTAGAGGTGCCCTTCAGTTCTAGCTCCTGCAACACCCTCAGCAACTGCCCAACTTGCGCAGGGCTGTGAGCGGCCGAGAGGGTCAAACGCAGCCGCGCCTGCCCCTTGCCCACCGTGGGATAGCGCACCGCAGGAATCAAAATCCCGCGCTCTTCCAACCTTGCCGCCGCCTCCAAAGCTGCCTTCTCAGCCCCAACAGGCAAAGGCAAAATGGCACTAGCAGGCGCAGCAAAACCCAACTGCTGAGCCACCTGAGCCAAATTTTGCCAAAGCCGCTCCCGCCGCCCTTCCCCCCAAGTTCCGCTTAGCAAGTTCAAAGCCGTGGGCACGGCCGCCGCCAAGGCTGGCAACACCGCCGTTGAGTAGACAAACGAACGCGCTCGGTTAAGAATCAGCTCCATCCACAGCTGCGAGCCAGCCAAAAAACCACCCTGCAAGCCCGCCGCCTTGGAGAGCGTGCCTAGTTGAATCAAATTCTCCGCCCCCGCCAAGTCCAGCTCGCCAGCCAATCCGCGCCCTTGAGGGCCTAAAACCCCTAGCGCATGAGCCTCATCCAGCAGCAACAGCGCATCAAATTCCGCGCACAAGGCGTGCAACTCCGCCACGGGAGCTAGGTCGCCATCCATGGAATAGGCACTCTCGGCAATCACTAAAATCCGCGCCTGAGCAGAGAGTGAGCCTCGCGCCTTAACCAGCAAAGCTCGCAAATGCTCAACATCATTGTGCCGAAAGGGACGAAAGGGCGCTTTGCTCAACTTCGCTCCGTCAATCAAGCTGGCGTGAGCAAGCCGATCGAGCAAAATGAAGTCTCCCGCATCCACCAAGCTAGAAACCGCCCCCACCGCTGCCGCGTAGCCGCTCGAAAACAGCAGCGCGGCCTCAACCTGTTTGCAGTTGGCAATCGCTTGCTCAGCCTGTTCATGCACGGGCAAGGAACCACTCAAAAGCCGACTCGCCGCCGCCCCCGCGCCGTGCTCGCGCGCGCCCCGCGCTATAGCCTCGGCCAATGCTGGCTCTCGAGCCAAGCCCAAGTAGTCATTACTGGAAAAATTAAGCAGCGGCTGGGTCTCAGCAGACTCAGCGGAAACAAGAGTAGCACCATCGGCAGCATCCCCCCGCCGCGCCCGCGTCTTGAGCTGGCGATGCAGCTGCTGGGCTTTGAGTTGGGCTAATTGCTCGGCTGGAGTGCGCATGAAGGAAACAAACTAAAAAGCTACCTCGTCCTTCCACCAAGCGGACTCCAAGACAAGCCATTGATCATCCACTTTGTGCAGAAAAAGTGCTTTATTTTTGCCAATTAAATCATAGCGAAATTCCTTGATCACCACACCGTCACTGGAGGGCTCATCAGGGTGGTAAGTGTTGTGGATTTCAATGTAAAGCTCAGGCAAAGTTGTGCCCTGCATCAAGGTCATTTTCTCAATGCTATCTGGCTTACCAAGCAAGGAGTAGACCTCAGCTTCTGTCTTTCCATGAAGATGATCGAGTTTTCCAGAGCTAGAGCAAGAACTAATCAATGGTAAAAGAGGCGCGATTAGGAGAAGAAAATTTAGCTGCTCACTCATCGACCTCTTCTTACCTATTCAATCAAAAAATCACCGCCCCGCTTTTTGAGCGCCGTAGCGCAACAGCTTCTCACTATCATCCCAGATGCGGGCACTGGTTGTGCCCAGAATGACCGCAATCACATCGCGGCCATTGATTCTTGCTGAGCTGACCAAACAGCGCCCAGCAGCGCGAGTGTAGCCCGTTTTCATGCCCGTGCAAGCTGCCCAACGGCGTTGCAAGCGGTTGGTGGTTTTCAGCGGAATACTGCGTCCCGCCGTGGAGCGCAAGACGATGTTGCGATCATTGCACATCGTGCGCAAAGTAGGTGTGTGCCAAACGCGCAGGGCCAAGGTGGCGATGTCTCGCGCCGTGGAATACTGGCCAGCTTCGGTGAGTCCGTGCGGATTGACAAAGTTGCTGTTGCGCATCCCAATTTGCTTGGCGCGGCGGTTCATCGCAGCAGAGAATGCCGAAACGCTGCCCGAATGGTCTCTGGCCAAGGCCCGCGCCACATCATTGCCGCTGCGCACCAACAGCGCATGAGTCAAATCGCGGCGGGAGTAGCTCTCCCCAGAGCGAATGCCCACCTTGGTTGGTTCGACTGCGGCGTCCGAGGAATTGATGCGAAAGGACTGATTGAAGCCACCGCGCTCATAAACAAGTAGAGCCGTGAGCAGTTTTTGAGTACTGGCCACTGCGCGGCGTTGGTCAGCATTTTTCTCGTACAAGATGCGTCCCGTGCGGGCATCGAGCACGATTGCATTGCTGCCGTGAATGCTCGGACCTTGGGTGGGGCGCTCGGAAACAGGCGGCAAAAAGCCGGGGCGCACCAGATTTTGAGCACCCGGGCGAAAGCTGTTTTGATTAAAATTGGCCTCGGGGTTGGTGTAGGTGATGCGCGAAGTCTGGTAACCGGGAGGAGGCTTGGGCAAGTTGACCGTGTTCGTGCCACAGGAGTTGAGCAGCAAGGCGGCAAGCGAGACAAAGCTAGCAAGCAAGAGCAAGCGGCAGGAAGCAAGTGAGGGGAGAATCATGACAGCAAGGTGATACATTAAGCTCTCTTAAGCGTTTTAGCAAGGCGGAGTTTATCAACGCTTGGCGAGCAAGGATTATTCACTGCTTGGCTTGCTCGCTGCGTTAGCGGCCCGCACGCGCTCCAGCTTCGCCTCAAACTCCTCATCACGAGCGCCGCCAGTTTGCAGGCTGTATTGATAATGGCGCGAGGCCAAAGGCGCAGAAGGCGGGCTCACATCCAAGTAAGTCACCGCCAAATTATAGTGCGCAGCGGAGTAATTTGGGTCAAGGCGCAAGGCCTCCTGCATCTGCAATCGCGCCGCATTTGTCCAGCCATTGCGGTGCAAGGCAACGCCCAAGAGCTGGTGGGCCATCGCGCTTTCTGGGTCGAGGTCAACCCCGCGACTGAAGGCTGAAATAGCTGCGTAGGGGCGCTCAAGGCGCTGATAACTCATGCCCAAAGTCAGCCAGGTGCTGAGCAAATTCGTTTCCTTGGCCAGAGCTTTTTCCAGTTCCACAACAGCGCGATCATAGTTGCCTTGACGAAAGAGTGCCTGCCCTAAGTTACTCAGTACCAAGGGATTATCAGGATCAGCTACAAGCACCTGCTCATAAGCCAACACCGCCTCCGCCCAGTTGCCCGCAGCAAAGGCTCGTGAGGCGAGCAAATTCATCGCCTGCACCTCACTAGCAATTTCTGCTGCAGTGGCGGACGAAGTGGTGGTTGAATCGGCAGCTTCAGAAGCAGATGTCGAGGCCGTGCTAGATTCTTGGGCAACCAAGGCAGTAATCAGCCCGCCAAAGCAAAGTACCAAGAGTACCAATAGGGTCAGGGGAGATGCGTTCACTCTGCCAAGCTTATCTGTCTTCATGCAATTCTTCAAGCCAAACTTGGAGGTGCTCAGGGCTTTTTCTCATCTCTCTTCTCGCAATAACTCACTTTTCAAAAATCTCCGCGTCTTTAGCGCCTCAACATGAGAAAACAGGGGGTCTTGAGCGAATGGCACGAGATTAAGAAGTTATTTCACCGTTCTTGCTATAGCCCCAAGGTAGGGCGCAGCGTCCACGCAAGCCGTCGCTGGGTTCACTATCGATTAAAGAAAGTTCTCAAACCTCCAGCTCCCTTCCAATCTATCCAATCGTTGCCCAGCTCAAGATGTCAAACGCCTCCCAGCATCGGCTTGTCTGGAGACTGCGCCCTACCAGATTGAGCAGTCTTCATGCGGTAACTTTGGAGACATGTCCATTCGAGCATGTCTCCAAAATCTGAGAGTGTGAAATTGCTCCCAGAAAAAAATTATGGCGACCCGTACGGGACTCGAACCCGTGTTGCCGCCGTGAAAGGGCGGAGTCCTAACCGCTAGACGAACGGGTCGTTCGTGAAGGGTTCGCAGATTAGCCTATCTCCCCACCTTGTGCAAGTGTTTTTTTATTTTCTCATTTTTTCGAGCGCCTCCAGCGTGCGTAGTGCTGCTCCCTGATGTCCTTTCAGTAGCTCCAAGCCCCGCTGCACTGCCTCGGCTCGCTGCTCTGCTAGAGGCAGAACTTGACGCAGTTTTTCTACCAGCTTAGCGGGCAATTCCTCTACCTCTCCCTGCACCTGCTCCAGCGCTCCAGCCAGCTGAAGTTCCTCCACCAAGCTCGCAAAATTACTCATTTCTGGACCGCAAATGGGCAAGACACCCGCCTCCAGCGCCTCCACGGGGTTTTGCCCGCCCGCCACACCTTGCCTCCAACTCTTGCCAATCACGGCCACATCCGCTAAGCGCAGCCACTGGCGCAATTCTCCCGTGCTGTTGATGAGTAGCACCCTTTGTGCTTTGTCTTCCTCAGCAATTCTGCTCTCTTGTGGCACTTGAGCCAAAGGGTGGCGCAAACGCACCTGCCAGCCCAGCTCCTCCAACTCTGCACGGATTTCGCCCGCCCGCTCGGCATGACGCGGCACGATCACAAGCTGCACCGGCTGCCCCTGAGCGCCAAGCCCCTTGGCCACCTCCGCAAGCAAACGCTCTTCACCCGCAAAAGTGCTCACCCCCATGAGCACAGGCGCAGAGCTTCCTTCCCTCACTTGCTCCAAGAGTCTCGCAAACTCAGCCGCAGGCTTTTCACTAGACAAGCCGCCCAGCTCATACTTGACACTGCCCGTGTGCTGCACGCACGAAGCCTCTAAGCCTAATTGCGTCCAAGATTCTCGCTCTGCTTCTCGCTGCACACCCACCCAGCTCAACTGCCTCAAAAGCGGCCCCACAAGCCAGCGAAATTTCCGTAGCCTTCCTGCCGAGCGCGGACTCAAACGAGCATTGAAGATGGCCGAAGGCACGCCCAAAGCGCTGCACAAACTCAGCCAATTCGGCCACCACTCCGCCTCGGTGAGCAACAGCATTCGAGGCGCAAAACTCCTCAGCGTAAGCCACGCACAAGGCAGCAAGTCCAGCGGCGCCCAACAAATGCGCAGCCGCGCTCGCTGCTCCTCGGGCAAGCTTTGAAGAAACTTCTCCAGCAGCCGCCGCCCCGTAGCCGTGGTTGTTGTGAGCACGAAATTCTCCTCCAGCTTTTGCCCAGAGGCTTGCGGCCGGTCTGCCAACCAAGCCCGCAACAGCTTGATGGCCACCCCGCATTCTCCCACGCTTACGGCATGAATCCACACTGGCTGCGCTGTTCGCGCCCAATCTCGCAATTCCTTTTCTGGCCAGCCCAGTCGCTCAGGCCAAGCCTCTGCCCAATGCCCCCGAGCCCGCGCCCGCCTCAACCAGCCCGGCAACATGGCCAGCACCAGCAGCGGGCTGAGCAGATTGTAAAGCAAAAGCGCAGGCAGCACAGACCAAGAAAAGAAAGGAGAGTTTGGCCGCTGCACAGTGCTATTCTGTGCCAAAGCCTTTTGAGGAGCAACTCAGAAGATAAAAACTCCCTTACAGAGCGTTTTTTTATTCGTAGAGCCGAAATTCCTCTGCTAAAGTAAACTGATGAGACCCACCAATTGGCGCGCTTTATCCGCCCTCAGCCTTCTTGCCGCCCTCATTCTGCTGCCTGCATCAGCTCAAGAGCAAAAGCCTCAGCAAGCTCAAGCAGAGTCTGGAGAAGAATTGGATGCTCAGGCTAATGCCCTCGCGAAAGAAGCCAAACTCACCGATGCCACTCGCAAACCCCTCAAGCCGCAGGTTGTCTCAGTGGGCGAAAACCGCTACCGCATTGGCGAGGCACTGGAGTTTGATAGCCAAAGCCGCAGCATTTTCCTGCCCGTGAAGCTCACGCTTGATGGCCGCACCAAAGCTGACGGCACGCCTGCTCCAACAGCAGAGCTGGGAGAGGTTCCCATTGAATTTTACCTCATCGAGGCCAACAACGGCCCAGTCCATGAAACCCTGCTCACCACCGAAGCCAAAGTCGCCGAACTCCAACTTGCTCTACTGCTGCTCTCCTATGAAGCAGATCAGCGCGTGCTGGCCAAACAGCGCCTCAACGCCCGCGGTGAACCCATCTCTGGCGCGCGCAATGCTGCCATGGATGCCCTCCTGCCCGAAGTAGCCAAAGCGGGCCGCCCTGAATCTCTGCTGCAACTCACCCTAAGCTGGGTTGATGAAAACGGCGTGGAGCAAAGCATGCCAGTGCGAGAGGCCTTGAAGAATAAAAATGATCTCAGGCCAGCTCCAGAACTCAACTTTGCCTTCACGGGCAGCTACCAAGAGCAAAACTACTTCGCTGCAGCCAGTACGGGCACACTCATTTCCAGCTTTCTTGTGCACGAGGCCATCCTCAACCCAGCAGATGTCGATGCCCTAGCCGATGACCTCCTCGTGCCCAATGCCAAAGTTCTCCCAGCCTCAGGCCAAGAAATGACCCTCACCTTAAGTCCTGTGATGGCAGAAAAAGAGGATAAGGCTGAGTAAGTTTTCAATTCTCAATTCTCAACTCTCAATTCTCTCCCTTAGGCACTAAATCCACCAGCAAAAACCGCGCCTTCCCATCCCCATTCATGGCTGAAACCTTAAGCGCCAACTGCTGCTCCTGCTCAAGCTCCTTGACCCCCTCCTCCCGGGCATCTTCCGCTCCCTTGCCCTCCTTCTTCGAGAGCCACTCTGCTCGATAAACCCGCTGGCCAGAGCGCGTCGTGCCATGGAGGCGAGCCTCCGTCACAGGCTTGAGCTGAGGCTTTTGACTCTCCAGAGCGGCAAAACTCTGCCCCTGATACTCATCAAAGCTGAGCAAATCAGCATCTCGCGCGACATTGGGAGGCAAGGAAAAGAACTGAGTATCCCAAAGTGCTGTCTGGGCAAATTCATCCTCAGTTTGCTCAGGAAGTGGGAAGAGCAGCTTCCAGACCAACTGCAAAACACCCAAAAACATCAAGGCTAAGGCAAACAAAATGAGTTGAGTTTCGTGCCGATGCCGCGTGCGGTTCACCCCGCTTAAGGGCAGCTGCTGAGACTCAAGTTCTTGCCCAAGCTCTTGCTCAAAAAATCGCTCTTCTAATGCAGCTTGCTGCTGCAAATCATCCTCCGCTTGAGCACGAGCGACCTCCTCCTCGCTCGGCTCTAAGTCTGCAGCATGATCCATGGCCAGCTGCAAGCGTCTGCGCTGCTCCTTGCGCTTGCGACGGCGCAAAGCAATCCGCCTTCTGAGTTGCACTTGCTCCTGAACTGCCTCGATAGGAACAAACAAGCGCCGCCGCCCCGTTGCCTTACTCTGAGATAAGTCCTGCTCCAAACCCTCCGCCGCAATCTGCCCCTCTCGCTGGCGCGGGCGCAATTCAACACGAGGCTGGCTCACCAAGCCCCCCTGCTCCCCATCGGGTGGCTGAGGAGACTTTTCCGAGTCAGAAGAATTCATCCATAAAACCTAAAGCCGAAGCTCAGAATCTCAAGTTTTCCCCCAGAAAAAGAAAAGTAGTTGACTTGGGCAACAAACTCAGTATGCTACTTCCCTTTTCGATGAAGACTTTCTCTGCTAAAGCCCAAGATGTGGAACGCCAATGGTGGGTGATTGATGCTGCCGATCAAGTGGTTGGTGAAGTAGCCGTTGCTGCCGCACGCCTGCTGCGTGGCAAGCACAAGGCCATTTTCACTCCCCATGTTGATACAGGGGACTTTGTGGTCATCATCAATGCCGAGAAAGCGCGTTTCACCGGCAACAAAGAAACGCAGAAAAGCTACCACAGCTACTCTGGTTACATCGGCGGTGCGCGCACGCGCCCAGTAACAGAAGTGCGCGAAAAACACCCGCATCGCATCTTGGAAAATGCCGTCCATGGCATGATTCCCAAAAACCGCCTCGGCCGCCAGATTGAGCGCAAGCTCAAAGTCTACGCCGGCCCAGAGCATCCGCACGAAGCCCAGCAGCCCCAAGCCTTCGAGATTTAATTTCCGCCTAGAGAGTTCATTCTTTTCTCACTGACTCCATCCATTCACCTGTTTGCTATGACCTACTCCGCCACCGGACGCCGCAAAACTTCCATCGCCCAAGTGCGCATCAAAGAAGGCAAAGGCCGCATCACCATCAATGGCCGCAACTTTGAGGACTTCTTCCCCACCATCCCGCTGCAAAACCGCTTGCTCCAGCCCTTCCAAGTGGTTGGCATGGTCAACAAATGGGATGTGGATGCGGACATTCGCGGCGGCGGCATCACAGGTCAGCTTGACGCCATGCGCTTGGGCATTTCTCGCGCCTTGCTCAAAACTGAGCCAGCAGATCTCCTCGCCAGCCCCAGCTTAGCTAGTCCAGAAGCCGTAAGAGTGGATTCGACCAGCTCTGAGGGTGCGGCAGAAGGCAGCGAAGGCGAAGAAGAAGTGGAAGCCCCCAAGAGCTTGCGTCAGCAACTCAAGGATGCTGGACTTCTCACCCGTGACTCTCGCGCCAAAGAACGCAAGAAAGCAGGACAGCCCAAAGCTCGTAAACGCTTCCAGTTCAGCAAACGATAAGCTATATCAGAGCTTTCTGCTAAGATCGCCAAGAAAAGTGACAAAAATGTCACATTTTTGCAAAAAGTTCTTGAACTATCTGAAAACTTGAGCTAAATACAACTTCGTCCTACAAGACAAACATTTTTTCATGGCACCGCCGTCTCCCCTTGTGGGGAGACGGCTTTTTTCTTATCTTCTTTTCTCTTGGCTTAGCTCTTTTTCGCTTCCTCTCTTGATTCTTTTTTGCTTCTCCATGCCGCCTGACTCCTCAGCCAAGCCCTCACCACCCATCTGGCGGCCAGCGAAACTCACCAGTGCCGAGCTACTCAAGCGCTACGATCAAGATTCTGAGGCCATTCACCCGCTCATTCGCGCCCTGCTAGACCTGCGCCAGCTCGAAAAAAAAGAGTGGGAACAGTTTTTCCACCCGCGCCTGCGCAGCCTCCGAGACCCCTTCCTACTCCCCGAGATGGACAAGGCCATCACCCGCCTCCATCAAGCCATCAGCCAACAAGAACCGATTCTACTCTACGGAGATTACGATGTTGATGGCATCACCAGTCTGGCCATCACCCAAAAAGTCCTCACTGCCCTCGGCGCAGAGGCGCGCAGCTTCATTCCACGCCGCATTGATGAAGGTTACGGCCTTTCCGAAGCAGGCTTGAAACGCGCCTTAGCTGAATTTGCCGCGAGCAGCTCTCAGCCCCAGCCCAGCCTGCTCATTGCCCTTGACTGCGGTACCAATTCAGCCCAACTCCTCGCCGAACTTCAGAGTCAGGGAATCGAAAGCATCCTCGTCGATCACCACCAGCTCACCAGCGAGCGCCCGCAGTGCACGGCACTGGTCAACCCGCAATTGGGCGATGACTCAGAACTCAAAACCCTCTGCACCGCCGCCCTCGCCTTCAAGCTCTTTCACGCCCTGCTCAAAGCCCACCCAGAACTCGCCCAAGCTTCCCTTGATTTGCGCGATTTCCTTGACCTAGTCGCACTGGCCACAGTCGCCGATGTTTGCCCGCTCAGAGGCGAAAACCGTCTCTTTGCCCACCACGGACTCAAGCGCATCCAGCACAGCATTCACCCCGGCCTCGCCCAGCTTGCCAAGCTCTGCGATCTGCCCTTGCAGCCCTCCGCCAGTGATGTCAGCTTTCGTATTTCCCCACGCATCAACGCCGCAGGTCGCCTCAATCGAGCCGAAGACGCACTCCAACTCTTGCTCTCCAATCAGGAGCACGAGGCGCGCGAAATCGCCCAGATGCTCGATGAGTGCAACCGCAAGCGCCAGCAAATCCAGCTTGAAGTCGAGGCCGAAGCCGAAAAACAACTCCAAGCCCAAGACCTCCAAGCCCCCGCGCTGATTCTCGCCCACGAAAATTGGCATCCTGGAGTCGTGGGCATCGTCGCTGGCAAGCTCTGCCGTCGTTACGCCCGCCCCGCCTTTGTGCTCGCCATTGACCAAGACGGCATCGCTCACGGCAGCGGTCGCAGCACGGATGAAATTTCGCTGGCAACTGGGCTTGAAGCCTGCCAAGAACACCTGATTAGCGGCGGAGGCCACGCCGCAGCAGCAGGAGTTTCCCTGCAAGCAGAAAAGCTGCCCCGCTTTCGCGCCGCCTTTTCTCAGTGGCTCATTGCTCAAGGTGCCGGAGAGCTACGCCCCCCTCAATGGCGGCCAGAAATCGAGTTGCCTCTCGAACTCTGCGACCGCGATCTACTTGAGCAGTGGCCGCTTCTTGAACCCTTCGGCCACGGCTTCCCGCAACCACTTTTCATGCTCCGAGGTGCTCATCCCCTCGATGAACCCCGCTGGCTCAAAGGCCGCCATCTCAAACTGCAACTCGAAGGCGCAGAGCAGCCTCTCGATGCGCTCTGGTTTCACGCCTCCGACCAGCTCGAAGAACTCCCACCACCCCCTTGGGACATCATTGCAGAACTCTCCGTGAATGAATTTCGCGGCCACCGCAACCTCCAGCTCTTCATCCAAGACCTGCGTACCGCTAGAAGATGAAAAATCATCTTATCAAGATATGGTGATTTAAATTTGCGCTCGAAGCACATATAACCTAATCTACGATAGAGCTAAATTTATCTGTCTCAACGAAATTAACTTTTTTTGATGGCTTCTAAAGATCAAATACATCTAAGAGAAGGCATGCGAAGGGTCGTAGATTACCTTGATTGCCATGAAATCTCTTACGACAAAACAAGGCTGAGTTCATACATTGAATTCACAAAGAGACATGGAGACAAGGAAAACCCCTATCAATATCAAGAATTTGTTCGACTAACTAGAGAGGTTTATGAAACCGTCTGGACTTTAGACTTTTTTGCGGAAAATAATATCCTTCCTCCTAGAGAGAAAATTGAAAGAGCTCTTAAAGGTCATTCTATTGAAAAAAATGAACCAGAAAAAAGTGGAGCAAGAAATCATATGCTAGAACTTCGCGCTTCTGCCTACTTTATCGCAATGGGATATTTAGTTTCAACTGAAGGCGCTGGTGATGTAACAGCTGAGAAAAACAAGGAACGATATACCATTGAATGCAAGAGAGTTTATTCTATTAATCAACTAGAAAAGCGAACAAAACAGGCAATTAAGCAAATAGATAAGACCGTGAATAAATATCCTTACTATAAAAAAAGAGGAATAGTTTGGCTAGATATTTCTCCATTAATTTTAAAAAATCATCTACAATACCAAGCTTCGACTCTTATTGGCTGCTTAATGGCTGCTAGGTGGGACATGCTACAAAGTATAGACAACCACCAAAACAAAGACTTTTTAAAAAAATCGCATAATATTTTTGCATTTATGTATCAGCATACGTGGCCATACCTGGCTGGAGAATCTTATGGAATGACATTTTCTTCAATACTCCGACAAGGCCTTGCCGCAAAAGGATTGCTCCCCAATAGAAGACACAAGCAACTTTTTAAGCAAGTATTAAGTGTGGAAAGAGGTGATTCCGTTGCGATGCCTGCTTTACCGAAGTCAAAAAAACGCAGAAGAAAATAATTTCAACACGTAGATCACATTTATTTCCAAACTTAGTTAGCAATTACCATGCCCTCCATCCCACGCACCTTGCGCCTCTCTGGCGCGGAAGCCTACAACCACACCGAGGACAAAAACTTCCTCATGATTGGGGAGCGCACCAATGTCGCGGGCTCGCCGCGCTTTGCCAAGCTGGTGCGCAATGGGGACTTGGAAGCCGCGCTGGATGTCGCCCGCCAGCAAGTAGAAAATGGCGCGAATGTCATCGACATCTGCTTTGACGACGGCCTTATCGATGGCGTAGCGATGATGAAGCGCTTCCTCGACCTCGTCCAGTCTGAGCCAGACATCTCCAAAGTGCCTATCAT
>JAOXNJ010209429.1:0-15218 GCA_028566655.1 Metis holothuriae | reverse complement strand
CGACGAGTCCGTAAGCTCGGTCGGCAAGGCAGCCTCCGCGGGCAAGTTGAACGCGGTCGAGCAGTTGCTTGAAGACGTTCCGGATGTAGACTACAGGGACAACAGAGGCTGGATCGCCATGCATCACGGCTGTCGACGCTGACAACCTTCTCAAATTCCTCCGCTGCGGCTGTCCTCGGAAGTGGTGGTTGAACTGTGGCAAGTTGAACGGGGTCGAGCAGTTGCTTGAAGACGATCCGGATGTAGACTACAGGGACAACAGAGGCTGGATCGCCATGCATCACAGCTGTCGACGGTGACAACGTTCTCAAATTCCTCCTATTATTTACACCGATGCTGACAACGTTCTCAAACTCCTCCTACCAACAACACCGACAATGTAGGGAGACAATAGGGATTGGACTGCGGTGCATTGCCCCGTGGCTATTGACCAACATCCTTGATCACTAGCCCCATTCTCCGGGGGAAGCTCAGTCACAGCAGAAGTATGCCTTCTAGGATGCTGGAAGAGAACATGAGAGGCAACGGCGGCAGAAGGGCATCTTTCCCGCATAGTATGAAGATTCCTGCTATTACGATAACACCACCCAGTCCTGGACCAGACCCAAACCATCCTGACTATCCTGAATTCTATGAGGATGGAATGTACATCGAGTCGAAGAAGAGCAGCCACAGCAGTACTGACAGTCATTATAATAATACTCCGGCACAAATGGAAGTCAAGGATGTTGACAACAAAGATGTGACTACCCCAAATTTGGCTGCTATTTTCACAACCACCACCACTTCCGAGGACAAGCGCAATTGTGCAAATGTCAATCAAATTGTCATATGGTCTGACCTGATAGAGAGATTTACATAGCAAGAACAAATATAAGAACAATAACAAGGTAGTGAGTTGTAGTTAGCAAATTCTATTGCAAATGTTTGTGACAGATAAATGGTTTGTTGTTTACTATGAATTCGTTTGTAACAAAACCATGATCAATTACATATGTTATTTGTAAAATGTTGATAAGGAGAGTCACAGTATTCTGATTTCTTGCAATATAGCAAAATAGGCCTATACAGCAAATATTCTGATTTCTTGCAATATAGCAAAAAAACAAAAAATATCTTTCTTTTCGCTACAACTTGAATAAGGGGCTGTAATAATGCTCTAAAGTAATTAGGGATTGCCACGAACAATTAATTGTTCGAATAAGTTCCAGGGGGGATTAATGGAACAAAATTTTAATTGTTCGAATAATTTCGAACAATTTTTTACTAAAAAATACTCCCGAAATAGAATATAAGAAAATTATAAATATGGTGAGCACTGCTCACCATATTTCACTCTGTTTTGATTGACTAAAGCGATGCTCAATTTGGAAGTTTAATTTGGTGACATATGCTTTGAAAATTGTTCAAAGCTATTACATTAATTGTTAGCAAAGTCTTGGGAACACTTATTCCAGCAATAGCTATCTACCCGTAAACATGTATTAAAAGTGTCACTTTTAACCCTTAAGGTTACATACCCTACATACATGGTACATACAGTACAACTTCGATATTGGCAACCGTCCATTTTGGAAAAACCTTTGATTTTGGCAACTTTTTCCCACTTACCGAATTTTTACTACATAAATCACCTTCACAATTCGAAAAATTCCAAAAATGGCCAACTTCGATTTTGGCAACAATTCCGGCCAAATTATTGAAATTTTAATAAATAAGGCCCTCAAGTTTGGAGCTTTTTTCGGAATTTTGGACAAAATTTCATATTTTTGAAAATCGTTCAGTCAAGGAAAAGTTAAGCTAAAAAACGTTAGATTGAATCATATTTAATTCCATAATCCTGTCAATACATATGTAGTGCTCTAGAGGAGCCTTTGAGTTTCAGTCAGTTTTAGACTGAAATTTTGCAAGCAAAAAATTGTCTTTTTTTCTCCTTTTTCATTGATAATTCCTATTTTTTGTTTTCTATTGGTGAAAAAAGCAACTATTGTACTGCATTTACCTTGGCAAGTGTATACTTACTTGAGTGCCTGCTGGAGGTCTGCTACAGTGCAAGTAGGTACACCAAAAGCATGTATGAAACCACCGAACTGGGCACTGTGCGCCTGCGCAAGGCGCAATGGGCAGGTTCCTGCCCAGGCAGACGGAGACGGGCGGAGTAATGATATTGGGCAGAACAGTACAGTGCGTCGCAGCTGGTCTGCCTGATCCTGTCTGCGAGTATCAATCCTACTACTGCTACATCGAAATGGCTGGTAAAATTAAATACATTTGTTGTTAATTTTTTAATTTTACAAGTAAAGTTTAGTACAACTTCTGTTTTGCACCCTACAGAAGCCACAACTTCGTTGTAGTACAACAGCGGCCAGGATGGAGATGCCGTTCCACGTGGCGCCCGTGGCATCGCTCGAGGTGGGGTTCGTACCACGTGGACCGCGAGAAGATCGAGCTGGTGCATTTCTTGGACAAAGGCCGGTTCATCTGCAAGTAGTGCGTCACCACCGCCATCCAGGGCAGTATTCAGGGCCCGCACAGCCCCAAGAACAGCGCCGCGAACACGCGGCAGCAACACCGGCAGCAATGCGTGCGCCGCGTTTACGTGGAGAGCAAGAAGACCAAGCTGGTGCATGTCTTGGACAAAGGCAGGTTCGTCGGCGGGTACTGAGCCACCACCGTCATCCAGGGCAGCATTCAGGGCCCGCACAGTCCCAAGAGCAGCGACGCCAACCCCAGCAGCAACACCGGCGGCAACCCTCGCGCTACTACTTTGGCCTCCAGTGACAGCACAAGTAGCCACAAGAACAGTGGCCAGGATGGAGGCGTTGTTCCCTGCGGCACCCTTGACGTCGCTTGAGGTGCGGTTCATGTCGGGCGCATCTCCCATCGCCCTCATATCTTGCCTGGAGTCATGAGAATGAGGGCGAGATGCACCTTGACAGTAGCATGATGTTTTATGTCACAGCCGGTTAGACAAGTTCACAGAAAGAGTTGAAATGGGCAATGTAAACAGCATTACCCTTGCCTTGCACAGTCGCAAATGAAATGGAAAAGCCTATTGATGACCATCAAACGTTGGGAAACTCACTACTTCCAAATTAAAGGGAAAAACCGAAAGTCTGTGATGGCCTGCATTGATTATTGGCTTGCGGTGTTAAGAGCAGACAAATATCATTTCGCTCCGGTTGTGAGAAATGTAAAGAAGTGATTTCAGTGGAAAGACGGGCACAACATAGGGCCATGTTGGCAATTGCATTGGGCACTTGCACTGTCTGTTGTCACTTGTAGTTGTTATTTTATGTTTATTTTTGTTGCAGCATGCCCAAAGCCAAGGAGAAGACGAACAGATGCCAAAGGGACATCAGTATTGCAGACGATGGGTACTTCTCCGGACACTCAACAAACAGTTGTGACAAGCACAATGAAAACGTGAACGATGTCGTCAGCTTGCCCAACAATGCTTCCTTTTGTAACCAATCCATGGGGAAGGAATTTTGTAAATTCAATGTGATGCATTGCAGGAGCAGTAATCGGTGCCACAAAAGGTGGGAAGCAGATGGTGTACTAGGAATAAACTATGAGTCGCGCCTGGCAGTGCTTTGGGACACAGCAAATCGTGAGATTTGCCGTGACTTTGTGAAATGCAAGGCTGAGATGCGTGATTTAAAGAATGGGTCTATTATTACTCTTGGTAGGCAAGACATCCAAGTCGTTGACATACTGAGTGTGAACAGTGAAAGGGAGGAAGATGTCAGCAAAGTTCATTTGGAACAGTTCGAGGGTGTCGACATGGATGCGTTCTTTGAAAAGTGGAGTCCCAACGAGAGTGGGAGCGACAAACATGTAGCGACTAGTTCATCAAGGGCTCCTGTGGTAAATTCCAAAAAAACTCTACACAAAAGTATCAACAGTTGCCATGATTCAGTTAAAACCTTCTCTTTCGCATTTCCAGTATAATGAGGTTGAGTTTCCCGAAGATTCAGGCGATGAAGAGTGGAGTGAGCAAGACCGACATCAATCCCAAAGTTGCCCCCACAGAGGACATGCTGGCGACACTATCCCTTTCAACCATGAAGTTTTCCATCAATTGCCATGGACAAAATCAGAGGTCATCCTCCAGAGTGTTCAAAAGGCAATGTGGAAAGGAGAGAAGCATGGCCCTCAACTTCTCAAGGAGACTATTCCTGACCTCCAGAAGGAAGTGGAGATGGCTCTAAATTATAAGGAACTGGGCAGCAAATTCCTGAAGTGTATGAGGAGATGCAACGCAATGGATGTCACTTCCCGTGAGCAAGCCGTTCTTGATCAGAATATTCGCAAAAGTAATTACAGGCGGCTACGAGAAGCGTACCTTACTGCCCTCGCTTTGTCTAAGTATGCCGAATCAGGCCTTGGCCCCTTTCCGCATTACCAATTGAGATTTCATCCAACGTGGGACAAGAAACTGTTGTTGCGTGCCAAAGCAATGGCTGAAGAATGCTTTCACCAGCTCCATCAATGTGATCGTTGATCTTGAGTGCGTGCCAGAACATGCAAAAACCTTAAACGCTATGTCTTCAACCAGGGAAACGGTTGTTAAAGTGAATCATGTGCTAACAGTGGATACGACAAAGCAAGTTCAGATGCAACCATCATTTCAGCTGTACTTGTCACTGTGTCTGTTAATATTATAAATATATGTACTAGTAACGTCATTGCAAAATGTCAAAATAATTAATTCTGCCCATTTTGTTCACAGCATCTGCATCTGTTTTGGTACGTCAACACGTTTCTTACAGTGTGTTGCCCATATACAATACTTGCTGCCCACGGTTTTGACAGGTAACTACCTGTCACAGCAGTAGCACTTTTCACTGTTGCCTGTTTATTTTCCATTTTTCGTTTTCTAGCAGCGTATCTTTAGCACTTGACAAGTAACCAGTCGAATATGGACCCCGAGGCGGAGCAAGAGATCGAGATATGGGAGGCGTATGGGAGAGTGCAGACAGCCCTCAATCAATTGTATTACAAAATATATTTCATTTACTCACTAAGATTGAGATAAAGATTGCTTACATCCATTTTTGTTGTTTTCAGAGGCAACTTGTTCATTCAATTGGAAGGCAATGGCACTCATGGGGCACTCCTCTACTGGCGTACAGTCCACAACCTTTTGATGCGCATTGTGAATGGCGTGAGGCACCGACTGAGGGATGAGGCTGACTTTCAACGTGCCATGCGCAATCAAGACGATACAGCATGCTGGCGATTGTGGGGGATTCTCCAACATCCTGTAACAGGAAATTTTTAAAGAAATGAGCTTTAGACACATGATGTACATAACTTTCTTATTACAGAGGTACCATCTCCTCGAGGATGACTACGAGAGCAATGATGACAATGAGGGCAGTGACGACATAAACAGCAATGATGAGAATGGCATGGAACAGGATGAGGAGGCGGACGGTGAGCAGCAACCAGAGGAACCAGGCCCCCCTGGGGAAGCCCATGCTAGCAAGAACGAGGACAACTCTGCTCATGACAAGGTGCAAGAATCTTTCTCTCAAACAAAGTAAGTTCCGACCCTCTAAGGAAAGTCTGGAGAAAATATCCTGCAGTGTACGCTTTCAAGTCCCAGTCAGGAACAGTACAAAACAAATAATGTAAGAATGCAAGATCAAAATCCTGATAACATTGTCGAGAATTCAATATGTGATAGCAGAGATATTAGAAGAATAAGGAATGATGGCCATTGTTCTTATTGCTTGATTGTCGGCCCATGCTACCAACACTGGTTTCCTAAAATTTGTCGTCTCTTCTTCAGAAGTGTTTTTTTGAGTAACTTGATACCCAGCAGGTGTTTATGATGCAACGGAGAGAAATAACCAACTCATTTTTTATGATTATCATATGCGTTTGTGTACTTTACTATTAACAGGAGGAACAGGAACATTTTTAGGAAACTTACATTTTTTGCAATTGACCTTGAGCCAAACAATCAGAACAACTAATTTGCCGATTCTGAACAACAATAAGGAGGAATAGACAAAAATCTCAGACTCTGGTGAGGTGCCATTGGCAACATTGTTTTCAAAGATTATGATTTATAATCGGGGAATGTGCACCTTCCTGATGTGACAAATTCCTCCAGTGCAACACAGGACAAATAATTATCTCTGAGTCCTCTGTAGTTACGTTTTCTCAAGTTGTAGTCTCTCATGGCTGATTTTCTCATATCGGAACTTGTGCAGTTGGTGCTCCTCATGACATCTATGTAGGATCTTCCAAGATTCTTCAATGACTTGGATAACTTTAATTCATCTTTTATGCCCTTCCTCGACTGCTGGATGAGCTTAACACATCTTCTGTTTCCCCTGCAGAGCATGTGTACACTTCGTTGCAATTCCTTTTCACAAGGGGTGTGGTTCAGTTGTCCATGAACCAGGTCCTGAAAAGAGATCCCTTCTACCTCTGCATTTGGCTTGACTGCTTTCCCTACAGGCTGCTGGTCGTAATCGCTCCAATCCTCAAAATCCGAGTCTTCTGAAAACTCTTTCTCAGCTGTCTGCAAACACAATCACGCCAAATTAGTCACGAAATTGGGAATTACTGAGATAAATGTAAAATGATTTTGAAGGCATACCGCGATTGCCAAACTTCTCGGACGGCACTCCGAAGTGATGCACCTCCTAATCATATCCTCGTGATATTGTTGCTCCAATCTTGATTTTGTATCCAATCCTGAGGTAGTACATCGGAAGCCAATAATCATTGGTTTTCGTGGCGTATCTATATTATTGTCCTTTTCCTGACCTGTAAGTGCATGACGCATATCGGTGTTTTTAGTCTTTTCTGGTTGTACTGATATGGCTGATGTTTTTGCTGGTTCAGTGACATCAGGAACCCAATCTTCTGTCATTGAAGCGACCAACATGGCATCGTGCAAGAAATCGTCTTCAAAAGCAAGCTTGTTGAACTCGTTGACAGTAGAAATCTCCCTTTGGTCTGCATTGCCTCCTTTCTTTGTCATTGTAGGCACCTTGAAAGGAAGGTGTCGCAATGGTCCAGGCGGAACTTGTCTTGATTGATTGTCAGTATTGGAACAACAATCTTCTGTCTCATTTATGCAACATTTTGATGGGTCATAGGTGATGGGTTTTTCCGATGCCGTCTGGTAGAGCGAAGAAGTAACTCGTGTCACAGCAGATGAAACTGACGCACTCTCGGATGTGGAAGTAATAGTGCTTGCACTGGAACTGTTGCCCTGGTTGCTCACTGTAGCCGTCTCTGTCTTCTTGGAATTCTTCCACAAATGGAAAGCGTAACCTCTTCCATACAACTCCTTGCTTTCCTCTTCCTCACTTTGAAAAAGAGATTAAGTTACTATAACACAAAAAAAAGCAGCAAATGGGAGAAGTAAGGCGTTACCTGAACCTGAAAGAGCCTCCAGGAGGAGCATTATTAGTCGGTTTTCTTCTCTTGCGGTTCATACCAAACCTGCGTAACCTATGAAATGGGAATATCTAAGAGGTAAGTCTGTGTTACGGTTTACTGAATGGGGGGCCTAAGTACACAATCAAATGATACATATTAGTGCTTGCAATGTTTCTTGAGACAACTTTATACTCGTAGAATGCACAGAGTTCTTGTAAACCATCCATGTAATGGTTTCCGCTTCATTATGTTTAGCCAGACATTTCCACCAATTCCTCTATTCTCACTTGCACGAGGGTCTATTGCACGGTGTTGTCACCAAGCAAGGAAGATAACCGGGAGCTGATGATGAATGAATTGGAAGTTGGTAGCAATGAGAAGGATGACAAATAGTTGTGGTTATGGCTGGCTTGGTTGTCGCCGAAGACAAAATCTGTGGATATATACATCTCTTAGACGATGCATACTCCACCAAAGCGACACACATGAGGTAATTTTCTCGAAGTCTTCGATAGTTAGCTTTTCTGTAGTTCATGTCGCGTAGTAATTCAAGGCGTTTTGCACTCCGAATGACGTTGGTTGACCGCATAACAGTAATGTGAGCTCGGCCAAGACGTTTCACATTTTGTGCCAAAGTCAGTTCTAATTGTAAATTCTTCATTGCATTTTTCAAGGCCTCTGCCGACCGCCTTTCACCCAGCCATAAAGTCACTATTGCACGATGAAACTCATACTCAATGGGCACTAGTGAAGACTGCCTCCTGACAATGGAACGGAACGGAATTGATTCGGTTTCTTTCGTCATGTCATGGTCCTTGGCCCTCTGTTCTTCATCGGCATCAGTCCATTCTTCGAAATCGGAGTCCTCAAGAAATTCATTTTCTGCCGCCTGCAATGTGTGATGTAAAGCACATAAGACATTGTATGGATGTCACTCGTCAATCGCAATTGCTCAATTGACATAAATTTTTTTACCTGAATGGCAGCGCTTCTGAATCGTTGCCAAACTCTTTTTGCCGACAACACAATGTGGCAGTGGCGAGAACGTTCCTCAACACTTGATGCCTCGCTTTGCCGGCTATTACACAATTCCGGTGATGAATCGTCAAACAATGCACTTGATGTACGATGGACTAGGTTCATCTCATGGGTCTCAAAGTCACAGTTAGAAGCAGCAGGGCCTGAACCACTGAAATGTCCATAAAAGGAATAAGCATTTGGCAAAATAGCATTGGCACACTTTTAAATTATTCCTACTTTTCACAAATTCCTCTACTATTTTGTCTCATCCAAGGCAGTTGGGCTCTTTGTGATCAAGCATTTTCTCAGTTCATCACGTTTCTCACCATTGGACACAAATAGTCTCCAACCTTGATGGCGGGCACACAGTCCTTTATGTCAGCCTCCACATGTTCTTCAACGTATTCCGATATTTGGTGGTACTGACTACTCCAAGAGCCATTCCTGTAGAGTTCTTCGGTGACAATCTTGTGTCTGCCACAGAGCTTAGTTTTTTGCATCTGCGTAATCCTGAAAAACATTCTCTGCTTCTTGCAATATGCAAAACTATTGCAAAGATTTTCCGTATCCTTGTCTGCCATTGTAAACAATGTTGCAGAAGACTTCTTCTCCTTTGGGGGGAACCTCATGTAATCATGAATGTTGCAAGCAGCTTGTTTAAGGGTGGCCAGAGTCCCATGCATATTTGACGTTATCGTCTGTAGATAGTTCTCAATTGGAAACGCTGAAAAGAGAAGAGGGCTGAGTCTTCTGCTTGCAACTTGTTCGACCAGGTGCCTAAGACTGTGAAAGTTCATTGTGGCAAATTCAAGGCCCCATGTATCAGCAAAGCCAGCTGAGAATAAGTTCACGAGCATGTGCATGGCCGATATATTTGAGTCACTCACAGGCGACTCTTTGAAGAAGCAATATACCAAGCTGGATAACTGTAGTAGCGACATAAATTGCTCCTCACTCACAAAAGGTCGGAGAATCGGCACAAGGTAGAGGAAGAATATAAAAACAAACTTTGCCTTCCACCTCTTTAGCAGCTCCAGATCAGTTCGCGATAGTGGTAGTTGACGGGGAAGTGGTAGACTGCGTAGGAAGTCCTGGATAAACTCACGCTCCTTAGTTGACAGGAGGAAATCATCTATTCTCCCTTTCTCCGGTACCAACAATAACCTCAAAAGCAACCTGCCTATGCCCTGGCCAATGGCGTGCATGATGTCTACAGGAAACATGTCTGGAAACGTGGCATACCCCACGAATGGTGATGGACCTTTCACGCCATTTTTCCCTGGTGAGGCGTAATCTGTTTCTGTCTTTGCTTTTGCTGGGGCTTCGAACCCAAAAACAGTTCTCCCTTTGAAACTCTTTCCTTGTTGCTTGCAGTAAAAACAACCATATATGCTGTTGTGGGCGGCGTGCCTCAGTGCAAAGGCACGCGCAGGCACATCACACACCACAATTACTAAAGTGAGGCCACAATGACACAATTCTGCGCAGCATGCCTGAATGAAGTCATCAGAAGGCTTGGAATTCCCCACTTTCATTTTTGCCAACCCAACAATCATTATGTTTTGTGGCCGACTTGCAACCTCAAAATCAGACAGAGTGTCGCATTGCATGTAGGCTACCATGGGCCAGAAACTGGAGCGATTGCCATCATGTTTTTGGCCTCCATCAATGAATGCTACCACATTCCTTGGTCCGTTCTTGCCAATTACACGCTGCTGCCTCTCGAACTGAGGCTGTACATTGAATATTACATACTCATCAAGAGCAGTCTCCCTTTTGAACGGAATAAAAGGCTCAGGAGTTCGAAGGCAAATGCCCATTGGAAGGGCATTGTTGAAAATTTCGAAGAGTTGCTTCTTATGGGTGTCGGCAAGTTTTGCAGAAACACAGAATCGGCCTATCTGGGCGAGACATTGAGCCTCTGATATCTTCATTCCGTTTGCTAGCCAAGTATCGATTGACATACTGTCGATGGTTCCTGGATTACATGGCAATTGGCCTTCTTTGCCATGAGTCTCGTAATGTACTTGCACAGTCCAAATGTCATCCATAGTGCATTTGATACTGCTTTCTGCTGCACAATCAGTTCCACTTGTGATGTTACTGATGATGGTGCGGTGCGTGGTGGTGATGGTGCTGCCTGATCGCCACTGTTATTAAATGAATATGTAATATGAGAAAAGTCACCAGAAATAAATACATCTAAAAATGAAAAAGCTTGCTATAAAGAGGGCTACTTACATCTTGCTCATTGGCAAATCTGCCACCACCTAATGGGTTGACAGCGTCCTCGCTTCTGATGGCACCCGCCGGCCAGTCGGTGTGCGTGTTGCCAGCGCTGGCCGCGTCCTCACTTCTGACAGCGCCCGCCGGCCAGTCGGTGCGCATGTTGCCGGCGCTGGCCGCGTCCTCGCTTCTGACATCAACATTTGCATGGTGGGGGAAGTAAAGTTCACTTTTGGAGTCGAAACGTAGGCATTTCTTAGGCAGAGAGGCAGATGTTTTATCACGTACACGTACACGTTTCCGTCCACTGAAAGAAAGAATACAGTTAATTGATACTGAAAGTGCACAAAAGCTTTAGTTTTTTGCTTTACCCCTTAGTGGTGCTCCGGACATGTCCTCGATTCATGATAATGTGGTCACAGTACGCATGTGCAAGCCCTTACGCATTTAGGACATTTAACGCAAGCGTCACGTGCGCGCGCCATTGCCCTGCCAACGCGCAAGTACAGCGGCCCGGCCTCGACTGCCCAAGGCAAGTTCTGCCCACTTGTATACTTTCGCCAACCGCGTCACGTGCGCGTGCCATTGCCCTGCCAACGTGCAAGTACAGCGGCCCGGCCTCGACTGCCCAAGGCAAGTTCTGCCCACTTGTATACTTTCGCCAACCGCGTCACGTGCGCGTGCCATTGCCCTGCCAACGCGCAAGTACAGCGGCCCGGCCTCGACTGCCTAAGGCAAGTTCTGCCCACTTGTATACTTTCGCCAACCACGTCAAGTGCCCACGCCTACGCTAGTAGCGATTCAGTCTGGCTTGGAGCGTTGGGTGCGACACAAGTTCTTTCTCAAACAAGGCTGATTTGCGTAAGATATTTCCCATCGAATATAATTTGATTGTGTTTGTTTCATTAAGAAAAGGATTTTTTTAAAACTTTTCAGTGTTTTCCCCCTTTTTTAGTATTAATTTTCGAATTGTCTCATTGATGCCGTCATTAACACGCGTGCGTGGGCAACCGCAGGTGCATCTGTGATTGTCGTCTCTATAAATCGGTTAGTCAGGGCAACATTTGGTCCTTTTTCACTTTTCTGGGCTTTTGACTTTTTTTTTTTGGTATTCGTATAGGTTTGGTAAATTTTTTCCCTTTCTTTTCTTGTGTTTAGGGCCTACGTCCTTGGGCACAAGATGTACCATGAGAGAGGCCATCGCGACCATTGCACACATGGAGTAGTGCTCTACGACGAGGATGAATCGATGTGTCACCACAAGGAAAAAGGAGCATTTTCATCCTTTTAAAGTTTACATACTCGTATCTAATGTAATTGTAAATTGTAGGTGGGAGAAGGGCCAAAGGATGTTCCTCGTCGAAAGGCTGTCAAGGGTGGCAGAATAACAATGGTCTACAAAGGCGTCCCCTACCATGGCACCGTTGTCTGTGTTGGAGATAAGCGCACCACTTATCAATACATTCTGGAAAGAAGTGCTGATGAGGAGAGAAAGAAGAGGCAAAACTATGACATAGTTATTTAACTGTAAACAAAATGAAAACCTTACACTGCCTTACACTGATTAATTGTTTTGTTAAAATAGGAAAAGGGCATATGATCTGCTGAAAGGGATAGACCTACCCCGCCTGGCCGAATCAAAGCAGGCCAAGGTCAATGACAATGCTGCAGTGACGCAACCCTTCAATGATGATGGTCTTAGCACCACAGGAACTGACTCAGAGAATCGTCGTGCAGAAGCTCTCAATGAGCGGCAACAAAGCAGTCAACACGCCAACTGCAGCAACTCTGTGACCAACAGAGCTGACTCAGAGACTCGCCGCAGAGAAAACCCCAATGACAGGCAGGAGTCAGGCAGTCCAGAGACCAACAACAGCAACTCTGTGAACAACAGAGCTGACTCAGAGATTCGCCGCAGAGAAACCCTCAATGAGCAGGAAGAAGGCAGTCGAGAGGCCCATGTCGACTCCCCCAGCGTTATTTTCAGTAGCATCCCCACACGTGCAGCTGCTCGTGGCAAACGCTACGAGATGCAATACGCCGGGAACACTTCTGGACCCAAACCTGGCACTAGTCGGGAGTCTAACAATGGTCAAGATGTTGATATCAACAACAACAACTCTGCCAATGGCCAAGTTGTCGGCAGTGAAGACGAGAGCTCCGATGAAGACTTGGATCCAACTGTGAATCCGCGAGACCTACGTGTAGATTCTTCGGACAGCAGCAATGACGATGTCTTTGATGCTCGTCGTACTTTTGGTGCTAACCGTACTGGCAATGGCACAGGTCCACGCGAAGCGGGAAGTGAAACAGAAAGTGCAAAAGAGAAAAAGAGAAAACAGCGTCGCAGACAGCCCCCCAGTCCATTCCACAGAGAAGCCTACCGACTGGGCAAGGTTGTTATCTCCCATGACAACTTAGGAAACCGAAGCGGAGTTGTCCACACCCTATACGTAAGTTGCATTGAATTCCGTCGCATATGCCATTATTATGAAGTATCCAACACTTTAAATTGCTGTCCATTCTCAATGATTGCCTTTAGGGGCCATGTCATCTGAGAAAGAGAGAAGTCCGAGCATATCTCAACTTTGCACAAGAGGCCGCAACGGGAGCAGAGCTGTCGTCAGCAGTGCGGGCCTTTTATCGTGCATTCTTTAAAAACCATCACACAAGGACGGCATCAACCAGATATAGTCCATCAAGACTCCCGTTAAGTCAGGTTGAACAAGAACTGATGTTCACAATGATCCATGAGCAATTTGGATACAAATACCCCTACATTTTCGATGATGGCGTGGTACGTACACCCGAGGAGGAGGTGATGCGCAATCGTCAAAGTGCCGTCAATTCAATTGTACAGATGCCTAGCGATGACAAAACGACCAGAAAGAGGCAGGTGTCGAGGTAAAGAAGCATTGACATTATCTGTTCCATATCCTCATTACTTTGTACTTATTCAGAAAGGAATGACATTGTGCTTCTTGTTTCTTTACCAGCAATGCAATAAGGGATACCTCAAGGCTCTCATGCCAATGTGGCCGCAACCACGGCGACGCGAATGATGGTGCAATTTGTTTAACCTGTTGGTACTGGTTTTGTGACGAACATGCTGTCCAGCACAAACAGGCCTTCCCGCACCACACGATGAGGAGAGTGCCTAATTATGTGAGCTATTAGGTAAAAGTGTACGTTATTTCGTTTATCTGCAGTATAGTACTTAATCTCTGCATCATGACAAGTATATGCTCATAATCTTGGTATTATGTTCATGGACAGGTGTAACACCCCTGTGGCACCCGATGACCCGATGAGTTCTTCTGGCTACAGATCCTTCCATGTCCATCCACTTTGAGAAGACCGTCCCATCAACTGGCAACGGTTTTGCCAGAAAATCACACAAACCAAGATGTCATTACATGCTATTTCTCCCCAACCACCTTCTCAACTATATGGAAAGTCTCCCGTAACAAATTGTCGCTGTCCCCAGCGACCAGCTGCTCACATATCACCCATTCTTGTCCATATTTGTATCCCCCTTAAACATTGACCTCTAAGCGGCTGTAAACACATTCCTCTCCTTTTCGGCAATGCAAATTTTTTTTGTACACCAATGTGAATTCGATTTCCCTGTCCCCATTAACAATCCCCAAGATCTGGAGTAATAGTTGTTCACAATCTATGATACCCCCCTGTCCCTGCCCTTTACCAGAAGGTCTTCACAGTCGACCTCTGTTAAAGATTTTTTATACTAGCAATCAATCAACCTCACCATCCCACATTATAAGCGTTCTGCAGGAAAAATTCCCGTGGTATGTGTATTGTTTCGTCTATTCACACTCCATGTCCTAACGTCGAAAGAGCTAAAGTAGCCCTCAGTAAAAGCTCTGCATTTTTTTCTTTGTTTTTTGAAGACAGCGCTATACATGAGAGACCAGAGTGCGACCATGCTATAATCTAGAGACCAGAGCACGACCGCGCTATAATCTAGGGACCAGAGCCCGACCGCGCTATAGTTCAAAGACCATGGCACGACCGCGTACTTTTGCTGGTCGCAACAAGGCAGTTGTCAGAGCACAGGGCCAGATAGTTGTCGGAGCACAGGGCCATGGGCAAGGTCACGGCCATGTCAAGATCTTACAAAGGTCAGATGAAAGCGCGGCCATGCCATGACATGAACCTGGTCACACACACTAGGGTTACTGTATGATCTGTAATTGAAGTAGCAGTACAGTATAGTAGCAGTGCTGCTAGTAATTGTACAGTAAATTCTCAATATAACGAATCTCAATATAGCAAACTGTCTAGATAAAACAAACAAACGCCTTCTTATCAAAATTTTATGTAGTAAAAGAGAGTGCAAGTCTCTATATATAACGAGCTAATAAGTCTCAATATAACAAACAATATTGCCCGACAATTTACTAAATAAGGCACCTCTAGGCTATACTTACTTTAGTTATTTACTCATCTCAGAACATTACTTTAGAGCTTTATTACAACTTCTTTTTCAAGTTCTAATGAAAAATAACGATTTTTTTGGTTATTCAGTTTATTTTGCTTTG
>JAOXNJ010209318.1:2645-17585 GCA_028566655.1 Metis holothuriae | reverse complement strand
AGACTTGGATTCTCGCAAGACCTCTACGATAGGTGTGGTTCTAGGTGTCTGGCCTAGCCCTATTGTAGCCGATACTTTGTCGTAGCCGTTTTCTACGACGTTTGCGAGTGGACGCGTGACGGCGATCTACTGCAGTATGTAGACTTCTTCGATTGTAAAACTGAGGAGCTCGAGAGATTGTGTAATCTTTTAAAATTACCAAGCCAACAAACGACCTTAAGAAAAACAACATTTATGAAGAAGTGCATCATCCGCCAAAAACTGGGAGCCCAAAACTTAACTGATAGGAAAATTGAAAGAAAATAAACGATTGAAAAGGAAGAAAAAGAGTAACTTTCGAAGACAGCTCACGCAACGAGGATGTTGTTAAAGTACAAACGAAAGCTAGGGTTTGGATGCACTCAGGATTCCAAATCTTCTTCATGGATTGAATCTCGTGGTTCATCTGCTCTTAGGCGATGGTGTTAGCAATGAGTTCTGAAACAAACTCGTCCTGGGATCGCACACTCATGAGCATGGTAACGCCTTCGGACAGGGCCAGTTTAGCTCGCACCAAGGCCTCGTGGCCACCACGAAACACGCCTTTTTGAAACAACAACAAATATATGTATGTACATATTTAAATAGTTTATGGGGTATAATATTAAAGACTGTTTCCCCACTTACCCGAGAGGACAAGGGTGTGAGAGCTCTTCCCTTCGGGCACTTTCTCTGATCGTTCACAAGGCTGCATACCAAGGAAGGCCACGATGTTTTTGATAGCCTCGTCCAATGTCTTGAAGTCTGAGAGAACATATGTGTTCTCAAGCTCGTTAGTCGGTCCCAGCTCCTCCCAAGCAGCGGGGAAGTTGGCCTTCATGGAACGCTGGATATAGTCAGCCAGAGTAAGATCCAAGTCCTCCAACAAGTACTCGTCAGGATATCTAAAATAACAATGTTAGGAATATTACTTTGTGTCATAAGAAACGAAGATGAATCAAATACGTATATTTGCTGGTACCCTTCGTCGGAGTCTGGTTCACCAGTGGTGGGGTCGCAATCCTTAGCAACAAACTTGAGGACGGGAGAGAATGAGGCGACTAGGTCGCTTAAGTCATCGCTTGTCACTTCCAGAATGACGTAGACGGAGTCCTTGACGTTATACTGTAAACGTTCGCACGGCAACACGGCTACTTGCTCGAAACCTTCCGGCATTTCCATCTCAATTGAAACATTTTCGAGCAACTGGTCATTCAGAGTGTTCACACAATCAAATTGCAGCACCACATGCTTGTGGAACACGTGCTTAATGCACGTGACGACGTACTCCGTCTCCGACTCGGTCAGCTCGGCCGGTTGGCTACTCTTGAAGAGAGCACCACACGTCTCTGCAATCATCGGGATAGAGGACAACTTCTCCACGAACATGTCGTGACGAGTGGCAGTAGAGCTAGCTGCACTCGGTTTAGACGTCATCGTAGACGCTGCAGGCGAAGGCTTCGTCTCCAAAATGGCTGCTGGAACTGATTTGATGTCAAATGGCGCAGCACAAGATGAGAGCGTATAAGTGTGCAACGCTTTCTCCAAGCTAGACAGTGAGGCCTTCGAAAAAGCGATACAAAAAGCCACATTTCAATTGCTGTTCTTTGTGGAACAGAAACAACGTGATTCATTCATAGCCTTACTTGAATGCCATTGAGGATGTACTGGCTATTAAGTCCTTGCTGCTGTTGCTCCAAGATAACCTTGAAGTACGTAGCCCTGTCTCTGACCTCGTCATCACTATCCATTTGGCACCTCTGCAGCAGAACCAAAATATTCGGTAACAGATCGTCGCATAAGGCACCAAATCGGGCAAGGGCCGACACAGCAGCGGCTCGTACAACTGCTCCCTCCAGAATCACTCGATTATACACATAACGAATGTATCTGGAGGGGTTTGAGGTGCGCGGCCCCTCCTTCCCCACTAGGTTAAGGATGCGCACGGCCAATCCAGGGTGCTCACAATCCTCGATGAACTCGCACAGGTGCGCAAGCCCTGTCTCTTTGGCCTCGGCGTTCTCCTCGATCAAAGTGATGATGGTGTCGGCAATGGAAGTCTTGTACTCAAGACCGCCTGAAAGATGCGAACACACTTGTTAGGAGGAGTCTAATAATGTATTATCTTCATTTGAAGTATTCGCATACCCTCGTCTCTCAGAAGCCCAGACAAGAAATTCATGAGGATGCCATGCTTCCTAGGGAACTTCAGGCAAAGCGCCTTAATGGCCTGTACGACGACAACCTTGAACTCGTCGCTGATCTCGTTGACAAATGAAGCAATTTGCTTCATCAAGCGATCCACACTCGACTCAGCGCCAGTCTTCAAGAGCGTGGTAATAGCCAACGTAGCAATTGATCTGTTAGAGTCCGTGATCAAGCTCTCCAGATCAAGATTGCAAGTTGTCACGGCACTGGGGTGCGTCATAGCAATTTGATTCAGTGTTCTAACAGCAGCGAATCTCAGCGTAGGCTTGGGGCTGGAGCAAAAGAGCTGCAAAACTGATACGGCAGGAACGAGATCGCGTTGACTCGTCCCGCGCATATTGACGATGGCCCTGGCAGCCTCGTAGATGACCATCTCGGACTTGTGCCTAAGGCAGCTGTCGATGAAGTCGTAGCAGCTCGGCACGAGATCCTCGTCCTCCGACATCAGCTTGACGGCGATCCTGATCAAGTGGCAGACCGCGTAGGGCGACCTCAGCGAAGTCTTCGTCAGCTTCGAGACCAGCTTTGAAACGGCCAAGCGATCGCTCTTCCTACAAGATGATTGTCATTAAGGACAAGACAATTTGTTGAGGGGAATCAAAACAATAAGAGCGTAGAAAGGAAATTGCAAGGATGTTTTTGAGGCCCTTGCCTGATGTGGTAGAGCAGCCCCAGAGCGTGGTACTGGACCATGACGTGGTCGGCGTTGAGGGCCTCCTGCGCCTCGTTGACCCACCGCTTGACGACGTCTTGCGCGCCGCCGCTCTTGGCCATGTGCAGCGCGGAGACGATGGCGGCGGAGGCGATGGCGGGGCTGCGGTCGACCAGCGCCTGCTTCATGTAGCGCTCGATGGCCTGCAGCATGGTGGCGTCGGTGATAGCGCAGAGCGCGCGGATGGAGGGCGCGCGGTACTGCTCCTCCTTGCCCGTCATGTCCTTGGTCAGCGAGGAGGTGACGATGATGACATCGTCCGACACCTTGGCCAGCTGCTTGATGGCCAGGTAGACCATGCGCCTGAGCACGCCGTCGCCGCTCTGGAAGAGCTTCGTCACCGCGAAGAATGTCTCCGTGGCCTCCACGCTGGCCAGCGTCTCGCCCTGCTGCAGCAGGTAGAGGATCTTGGCCAGCACGGGCGTGCACTTGCGCGCCACCACCGGCGTCGCGTTGAAGATGCGCGCCTCCTGCAGCACCGACGTCTTGTCCACGCTGCCCTGCGCCAGCATCCCCACCAGGCTCGCGTCCTCCTCGTCCTTCTTGTCGCCGCGCTTCCCGTACATCGTCTCCAACTTCAATCACGTCGCTGCAACGGATCGAGAGACCAATAGCGCTTAGGAGCGGTCGACGACGAGTGCAAAGTTGCAAGGCCGAATCACCACGTCAGCAGTCAGCACGCGCTGCGGGCGGCGTGACCAGCGCCGGCGCTGGCGAAAGCGACGACCCCGTCAGCTGTCGCGTCAGGTGTCGCGTCAGCTGTCGCGGCGCGTCGGCTGTCGCGCCGCTCAGTTATTATATAGCGCCGCTCGCCGTTGGTTGGTGTTGGTGATCTCGCTGGCCGGCCTCAGCACGCGCTCCTCGTCCAAGTCGTCCCGGTGGCCCGCGCCCCTCAGACGCATCTGCAGTCAAATCGTCAAGTACGTGTTTGTGTCGTCCCTAGTATTTCAACAGGTCCTAAAAACCGATCTCCTTGTCGCTCGTCCGGTACAGTCGCGTGTGGAGCATGAAGGTGGGCGAGGACGTGTCGAAGGCGTCGGAGGAGATGGAGGAGACGAGCGCCACGGAGACGCGGTCCAGTAGCAGCAGCGACGGCAGTGAGAGCGGCTTTTGTTGCGGTGTCGTGGAGGGCTTCTATGGGCGTCCTTGGACCACTGAGCAGCGCAAGGACTTGTTCTCCAAGATGCAGGTTTGTCACGGTTCCTTTCGAGGGCGATTTGCTGTGTTTCGAGCCTCTTTGCTTCGTTGCAGGCGTGGGGCATGAACAGTTACGTGTACGCGCCCAAGGACGACTGCAAGCACCGCGCCTATTGGCGCGAGTCCTACACGGTGGAGGAGGCGGACCACCTGCAGTCGCTCATCAGTCTGGCCGACGCGTGCAACATCGACTTCTACTACGCCATTTCTCCTGGCCTCGACATCGTCTACTCCAACCCCAAGGAGCTGAGCTGCCTCAAGCGGAAGCTCGAGCAAGTCTCTCAATTGGGCTGCAAGTCCTTCGCGCTGCTCTTCGACGACATCGAGCCAGAGATGTGCAAGCAGGACAAGGAGGCTTTCCAGTCTTTTGCCCAGGCGCAAGTCACCATCACCAACGACATTTACGAGGTCAGCGAAAGCATTGGCGCTTTTATTAAACACAACAATGTCTTTTTCAGTGGAAAAAAATATAGGAAGTATCATTGATATGTAATGGCTCTAATGAGTGCATTGTATTGCAGCACTTTGGACAGCCCAACTTCCTGTTCTGTCCGACGCAATACTGTACTGCTCGCGCAGTGCCGACGGTGCGTAGCTCAGAATACCTCTTGACTCTGGGCAACAAGCTTGCGCCCGGCATCCGCATCATGTGGACAGGGGACAAGGTCATCACGAAGGAAATCACAGCTGCGAATTTGCAAGACATCAACGAAGTGCTCAAACGTAAGGTAGTCATTTGGGACAACATACACGCTAATGACTATGACCAAAAGAGAGTCTTTCTTGGGCCCTACAGTGGAAGGTCGCCTGAACTTATTCTCAAATCGGTATGTTGTCCTTACACTTACGTAATCTAAGTTTGTTTTGGTGATTAAAATGAACGCAATCTTTGACTGGCTTGCAGACAAGTGGTGTTATGACGAATCCAAACTGTGAATATGGCGCCAATTTCGTCGCCATTCACAGTCTCGCACAATGGCAAAAGTGCACAATGGATGGCACCAATCCTCCATATACTGCGAGCGACGGCGCTGCCCTGAAAGCTCCTCACAGTAAATCAAAAAAGTAGAGGAAGAATTTCTAGAATGATCATGAGAAAACTTGTGTACGTTTTTTGCAGGTGACATCAGACTTGAGATTGAGGCATCCAGTAACGACGACTTTCTCAGTGGAAACGATGACGCATTAACTAGTTTTGCGTCATTGCCTCCACATGTATATCACCCCAAGAACGCCTTGATTAACGCCCTTAAGGATTGGATCCCAGAGTTCTCCAAGCAGAAAACTGTAAGTTGTGAGCCGAATTTATGTACTTTAAACCGTCGCTACTAAATTTTCCTCTTTTTTCTAGGTCTGGGGTCCAATGAGTAAACCACAGGTAGGTTTAACCGCGCCTGCACCCATTCTTTCCGTCAGCACAGGTACGTTCAAAAAATCAAAAAGAAAAAAACATTTGCATAGATTTCTCTTATCTTCAAATTGTAGGTATGTCAAATACAACTAGCGCATCACAAACAGTGCTTGTGAACTCGTTGAATGCATCAGAGCCAATAGTGAGCCATACCGAGACACCGGAAACACCGACACTAGAGTCTGTCCCGACGCTAGCTTCTACGGAGGAGACGTCATCTGTATCCATTAACCCCAAGAACGAGGATATAAAATCATCAAGCGAAGCTTTGGGCACAACTACGGCTGCGACACTGTCAAGTAACATGCAACCGATTTCGGTGCCTGTAATGAACTCATTGGTGGCCACCAACAAAATCGTCGTTGATCCGAACCTTTTAAATGAGTCCGCCGCATCAACCTCATCGACTAATCAAGAAGATGATGCCGAGGATGCGCCAATGATGACGATGTCGCAGAAAGTACCAAGCAACCAAACGTTGTCATCAGTATCTGCTACAACCAATTCGTTGGAAGCGTTGGCCAGTTCTGTGCCTGTGGGCCATGAGATCATTCCTGGTCCAACCTATCAGGAACCGATGGAGCCCATGGATACAGTGGAGGAGACCAATAACTCTCCCATCATGCAAGTAGAGCCGTCTGAGCCGAGCGGAATGAGCAAAGCTGAGTCGAGCACTATGCTCTATGATGAAGACGGAGGCGCACAAATTTGTACTGATCCCAAAGAGGTCGTCAACACGGAGCTAACCGCTAAAGACCTGCTGTTGTTGTGTCAACTTTTCTACCTACCATCGGAGCACGGACATGTAAGTCATGAGCTTAGGCTTGATGAGAAGTTTATTTCATCGCCCACTCTTCGTTTTAACTAACTAAAGAGTTTTTTAACCAAAACTTTTATTCTTAGGTAGGATTAGAGATGTTGAACGACTTCTTCTGGTTGAAACGCAATGCCAACGCTGTACTTCCACCAGGCAAGCCATCGACTTAACCAATTGTTTATCGCTTTTAAGCTTGTTTTTTTTTTTTTTTCAGGAACGCCTGCAAGTGGGACAATTGAGGAACGGTGCGAGTGGGAGACACGTGCTAAGAAGTTCAAGCAAGTAGTCACGGAAATCCAGCTACTTTTTGTGAAACTTTGCTCCTGTCAGAACCGCGAACTGGTATATGACCTGTATACCTATCTCTGGGACATGTGCTGCGTCGTGCAGACCATGGAGGGTTTTGTTCAGTGGCTATCGAAGGGCTGTGCATCTCCCAAAGCTCAAAACTACGTCGTGGGACAACAGACTTGGTTCAGTGGCATTAGAGAGGCTTTCTTATCGGGTGACCATGAACCTTGGGTCTTCAGAGGCGGTCTCATATCCGATCTTCTTCGTCTACTACCTCTGGACTCTGGCAGCGATTTGTATACCTACAAGTTTCCCGACGTGCCTGCATCCTTGCTGTTCTACGTTCGTCCCTTTGCCCCGAAGGACGAGAGCGCAGTATACGATCTGGCAGCTAAACGTTTCGAGAACACCATGGAGGCACCAATGGGACTCTGCGACGCAGATCGAGAACTCATTGGCGACCAGAGCGTCGGCGCCTTCCTCACTCTTTGTCCCGAGTACGCGTTCGTTGTGGAAAACTCATTGGATGCGTCCATTGTGGCTTTTGCTGTGGCCGCACCCGACGCCCGCCTCTTCCACACCCGGAACACCGTAGCCTGGTTGCCCGAAATGAGACTTAAGTACCAGAGTCGCTTCAGCAACAACCCAAACATCGAGAAAAGCGAAATGACGCCCATTGAGGTCATTGCCAACACCTTCAATGCTGACGTGGCTTCTTCTCTGCCCCGTTTCGTCAACGCGTCCGGCGATGAAGGCACGCACTCGTCGCCCTGGGGACTGCTTAAAATGCACGTTTCGAGCAGCGTGCAAGATTTTTCGGTGGCCAAAAGACTAACCATGCTCGTCTTGGCTTGTCTTCGTGCATCAGGAACCATTAGGGCTTATTGCGAGCTCAAAAAGAGCGACGCACGTGACCGTGACTTCTACGCTTCCCTGGGCTTCGTGCCCGCCAACAAGAGCGGCTCTGCAGTCGGCGAAGGCGATGACGCCGACATCGGCGACAACGAAAACATGTGCTTCTTATTCAGAAACTTTTAAAAACCAGTTAAACAGAATTAAGAAATGCAACAGTAATAAGGTTCCTCTTAAACAAGTTGAATCATACATCTAGTAATTCAAGCCTCAGTTTTATCATCATTTCTCTGTGCATTTCAGCTACAATTCTCTCAATGTTCAACGAGACTCTTTCCTTAATGGTTGAGAAAGCAGTTGGTATTCCCCAGGAAGCAAAGAATGTAGCAAAAGTGTACGTATGAAGGGCAGTGGCATGAAAAGTACATTTAAAATTTTTGATGTCTCGTGCTTTGTCCTCACTCGTTGGCAGGAAGGACGACCACGACGTCGTCGTCGGTTCTGGGCACACGATCGCCGGCCTCCTGCTCGGCACTTGCCTCCTTCCTGGGCATGAGCAGGATGGAGCGGGCGAAGGTCTTGCCGGCCTCGTTCTCGGCCACGCACTGGTACGTGCCCAAGTCGGCCTTGGTGGCCGGCTTGAAGACCAAATTGCCGTTGGCCTCGGGCGTCTCCAACAGCACGCGAGACTCCATGGCATCGAGGAAGAAGCGGCCGTTGCGAGTCCACGAGTAGCTCGTGGCGCCGCTGGCCGAGCACACCAGCACCAGGGGCTGGCCCAAACTGTACTCGATAATCTGCTCCTCGGGCTGAACAGTGATCACGGGACGACCAGAGTCGTTCTCGGCCTCCTCAGTCTCCTCATTAGCTTCGGTCTCCTCAGAGGTCAACTCTGTCGACTCGGCAGACTCAGCCTCCTCGGTCTCCTCAGTGTCTTCACTTGCGTCCACGGTCTCCTCACTGGATTCAGTCTGATCCATGACCTTTGTCTCCGTGGTCTCCTCCTCAGTGGATTCAGTAGCCTCAGTCTCCTTGGTCTCCTCATCTTCCTCAGTGGAATGAGCCATCTCAGTTGACTGAGTCTCCTCAGTCTGATCAGTGGACTCAGTCTCCTCGGTTTTCTCAGCAGGTTCAGTGATCTCCTCGGTCAAGTCAGCCGTCTCAGGAGTCTCAGCAGCCTCATTGGTCTCCTCCATGGACTTTTCCATGCTCTCCTCCTCAGTAGACTCCTCATTGGATTTGGTCTCCTCAGTCTCTTCCATGGACTCATTTTCCTGCTCTGTGTTTTCCTCAGTGGTTTTCTTGGTTTCCTCAGCAATCTCCTTGGCCTCCTCAGCAGTCTCCTCCATGGCCTCCTCAGCAGTCTCCTCCTTGGCCTCCTCAGCAGTCTCCTCCATGGCCTCCTCAGCAGTCTCCTCTATGGTCTCTTCAGTAGCCTCCTCTTTGGTCTCCTCAGCAGTCTCCTCCTTGGCCTCCTCAGCAGTCTCCTCCTTGGCCTCCTCGGCAGTCTCCTCTTTGGTCTCTTCAGTAGCCTCCTCTTTGGTCTCCTGAGCAGTCTCCTTGGTCTCCTCAGTAGTCATGTCTCCTGTCTCTTGTGCCTCCTCAGTGTTCTCAACAGTTTCCTCAGTGGTTGCTTGGGTGCTCTGCTCAGTGCTCTCAGTGGTACTACTCATGGTCTCCTGATCGAGGTCAGCCTGTCTGCCAGCCCTAATCTCGGCCGTTGCTACTTTCATTGGGGTAGGCATAGGCAGAACAGAGGCAATTTTCTCCAAGCCCTCCTCAATCTTCTCAATAATCTTCATGGGGAGGGGATCGGCCTCATCCTTTTTCTCTTCGTGGTTGTCCTCAGAGTTCTTCTCTTCACTAGCCTCCATCTTGAGCTCCTCACTGGTCTCGTCCTCAGAAGAATCAGTAGTTTTGCTTTCTTCTTGACTCTCGCTCTGCTCGTTGGCCTCCTCCTCATCTGTCGTCTCCTTTGCCTCTGGCTTATTCTCCTGAACACTGGCCTCCTCATTTTTTTCCTCTTTTTGCTTATCATCATCGTCGTCGTCATGCTCATCTTCATCGTCGTCATCCTCATCTTCTTCCTCGTCATTCTCCTCCTCCTCCTGCTCTTCCTCCTCCTCCACCTCCTTTTCTTCCTCCTTATTTTCATTACTCTCCATCTGGGGCCCCTCATTAGGCTCTCCCTCAGTGCTGGATTGAGCAGTCTCAGTTTCACTGGCAGTTTCAGTTTCCTGCTTCTCTTCGCTGTTGGTTTCAGCCTCGTTCACTTGTCTTCCCTCTCTATTCTCCTGCTGCTGCTCACCCTCAGCTGACTCATTGGAATCCGTGTTGTTATTCTCCTCTTGATTGCTCTCCTGTTGATTAGTATCATCAGAGGTGTCCTGTGAAGCTCCCTCATTGTTTTGCTGAGAAGTGGTGTCCTCCTCTGTAGTGGTGCTCTCCTCCTTCTTCTCAGCAGTCTCCTGCTCCTTCTCCTCAGTGGTCTCCTCATTGCTCTCCTCAGCAGTCTCATCACTCTCTTCAGCGGTCTCTTCTTTTTTCTCCTCAGCAGTCTCCTGCTCCTTCTCCTCAGTGGTCTCCTCATTGCTCTCCTCAGCAGTCTCATTATTCTCTTCAGCGGTCTCCTGCTCCTTCTCCTCAGCAGTCTCCTGCTCCTTCTCCTCAGTGGTCTCCTCATTGCTCTCCTCAGCAGTCTCATCACTCTCTTCAGCGGTCTCTTCTTTTTTCTCCTCAGCAGTCTCCTGCTCCTTCTCCTCAGTGGTCTCCTCATTGCTCTCCTCAGCAGTCTCATTATTCTCTTCAGCGGTCTCCTGCTCCTTCTCCTCAGCAGTCTCCTGCTCCTTCTCCTCAGTGGTCTCCTCATTGCTCTCCTCAGCAGTCTCCTCTTCCTTCTCCGCATTATCTTCCTTCTTCTCCTCCCCATTGCTCTCCTCAGCAGTCTCCTCCTCCTCCTCAGCAATCTCCTCCTTCTCCTCAGCATTCTCTTCCTTCTTCTCCTCCTTCTCAGCTGTGCTTTCTTCCTTACTGTCTGCCTTCTCCAAGTTGTTTTCATCCTCAGCTTCCTCATTGCCTTGCTCCTCCTCCTTCTCAGTCTCCTGTTCCTTCTCCATAGCCTCGATCATGGCGTCACTAGCAGCTTCCGCATCGCTACTTTCCTCCTTTCTCTCCTCCTGCAGACTGTTAACGAATGCCTCCTCCTCGGCCCTCAGGGCGTCGACGTCGATGTCGCTGTTGTTGTCCACCGGGGCCGCCGTGGCCGTGGCCAGGAGGGCGACACCCAACAACATCCAAGACAACTTCATGTTTTCAACTATTATTACTGTAAGGTTAGACCTTGAGATAAAGCTTGCTCTTAGGTGTGGTCGCGTTGCCTTCTGGTGCTCGATTGACCTGCCATTCCGACTCGCCGTCCCCAGATTCTTTTCGGCCCTGTTGCCCATTCCAAAGGACACGCTGGCCCATTGTCACGAATGCCTTTTGACCACTCACAAAACTCGATTAACGTAACTATGTATATTCTACGTCACGGCTACAATTTTCATCACTACCTACCTACTTCATTTTTTGACTACATAGTACATAGGTATGTAGCTATGTAAGGAATCAACTTCTACTGCTCTTTTACTGAAACTTCTACCCAAGATTGGCTTCATTCTGAGTGCACTTTTTAAGATGTATGCTGTATCACTTTGATTACTTAACTCTACCATGTTCTTGGCTACCATTATAGTGCCAATACGTGCTTCCAAAGTGGTGTGGGTTTGATTGTGGCGCCTGGACACTCCAAACTGGTCGGTTGGTGCACATCGTGGGTGCCTGTTGGCCTTGTAATAGATCAAAGTTTACGAATTATGAAAAGCTCATTAGTTGGAATGGAAATGACCTTGGCTTTATTCTTGGTATCTAAATTCAACTGAATTTATTAACAGTAACAATAGCAAATTGCCTAAACTAGTTTCTTTTTTACTGCAATTTTGAACTTCTTTCTATCCAAATCTCTGTTAGAGCTCTTTAGTGCCTAAATGCTCCTGTTAAACATCTTTTCAATAATGAATGTATTCTCTGTGGGTATTAAGTTTTTGGCTTGTTCAGTTGGACAAAGAATCCAGGTTGACTTTTGGAATTTTGGATTTGGTTTGAATTGACAAACGGTTTTGTCCCAAGTGGCCCACAATGACAAAGGATGAGCAGGACAGGTCGACCCAAAACCTGATCGACACAAACGTAACTGTTATGTAAAGCTAGCTACTACTAAATAGATACAGTAAAGTACATACATTCTAAGTTGTTCTGAAATGGTTTCATTTCTTGCTCTTTTTCTTCTTAATCCAAGTCCTTTTTTTTCACTTTTCAGGTCTCTAAATGTACATACAAGTTAAGTGAAAAGAGACTACGTTTTTCATCATCTTTCTCTTCTTTTATCTTTCCTTTGATCACCGCAAGAACATTTCATTAGACTCCTTGATGAAAATTCAGGCCGTGGTTCTGAGAAAGAGGCCATTACTACTATAGTTGATTGCTCTATTCCTGATTTCAGAACAAACTTGTTCCACAAAGACGACCAGACTTGTCTCTCTCAGTGCTTGTTGCAACGAAACGAAATTCTGCGTCGTTGAATTGAACCTACGACGCATCTCAAAGCTCACTTCTGTGTACCATAAAAGCCTCAGCATGTTTTGTTTGTGAGGTCAATTCCAGGAACTGTTGAGTCTTTACTAAGGCAAATATGTAGTGAATTTACTAGGAAAAGCAAGAAAGACTCCTTAGTTAATACCATGAACAATTTATGTCTGTGACAATATTAACATTTGTTGAGGAGCTTTTTACCTTTATGACAGAGCCAAATCAAGTCGCATTATTACAGAAAAATATTTCTCAAGTTTATTTTAGAAGTCGTCTGTAGCAGAACAGGTCGTCCTGACCACCTGGGGCATGAAGTAATGTCTGACTGACCTTCAACTCTTACGTAACATTCCTGTCCTGTTGTCAACTTGAAATCTACATATTTCACGTTCTCAACATGTGCTCAAAAACGCAGTTAACTGTATATGCGTCGAATTTGTTGTTATTGTAGCAAAAAAGTGCTTTTTTTCTGCAGGTTTTGAACCGCAGCCAAAAAAAGGAGAATATGCTTCTCTCAGCCATCGTTTTTTGACGTAATGCATGCATGCTCTCTGATGCACTCTTGCCTTGTCAGCTGAGGAACGATTATTAAGGCATATTAAGGCGATTATTGTCAGCACTTCATGAAACGTCAATTGTACTAGTTTATTTATTTATTATAATAGTGTTACAGGTTGTGCCTCAAGTCCCGTTACATTGCTGGAGCATCTTCCCTCCCTCTTTGTGAGCAAAACACCCTCATTCTTTGTGTTCCTTGGACAAACGGATGGCAGTCACCCCCAAGGTCGCCCTTTGTGCTCACAGAAACAGGTTGAGCCACAATGTCAGCTCAAATTTGGTCTAGACACAATGCCCACATTGTGTAACATTTGAATTGATGGGGGCACTAGCCACATTTGGCTTGACAGGAGGTCCCTAAAAGTACCAGAAGTGGGGGAAAAGTCAAAAAAATGTCAGTACACAAAGTATGTAGTACATATGTATATATATAGTATACTGTTCCTTCCCATATTGTGTAGAAAGGAGATAATTCTTTTTGTTCCTTTTCCCTTGTCTGATTGTGGAGCAGAGTTCATCAAGTGGTCCATTTGTCTTCCCTCAGTGTCCACCTCCATTGCTTGCTAAAAGTGCACATAAGAGACCTTCCAAACATTAATTGCTGAAGAGGTTTGAGTGCTGGAAACAGTAAATAAGAGGAGTGAGTAATGTTATAATGCATTGAATGCCATGTGTTGCAGTGAAAAGGTGTCCATTTGCGGCGCATTGTCTCACAGATGTGAGCTTCCTCGGGGCCCTGGCGACAACTTTTTCTTGCAAAGTTGTTGCTCACCCCCATTACCATGTGCTACTCGTATTATAACAACGTCCAGTATTACTTTTCTGTTGTTTGCAGAGGATATTTCGCCCTCAGGGTCAGGGATCGCCTTTCGTGTGTCTAAAACCACTCAGAGGGGAAAGAGGAGAGCCAGCCACTCACCTCGGTCTTTTTTTCTTCTTAAAATGTAGGTTTATTGGACTGCTTTTACTTTCACCACCTACCAAATTTCATTTACGTTGATGTAATAGGGTGCACTCATGTTCACATTGTTATAATATTTCCATATTAGATTAGATTAGATTAGATTAGATTAGATTTCGTGTTTTCCGTGTAGTGAAATACAGGACACAGTACAACAAATAATTATTTGACTTTCACAATCGTGTTGGGAGGAAACTGCGGGCCCGTACCAAGGGGTGGCATTTTCAGGGTCTGCCCATATACACTTTCAGCACTGGGCAAGGACGAGTCAAGGAGATGGCGGCAGAGTTCACTTGGGCACTTCCAGGAGAGAGGGCTGGGCCATGCTGGGCTTGTTGCAGTAGTACGTCAGTAGTAGTCAGAGTCGTGTTACTGTCTAGCTAGAGGCCGTGAGGTCCTGCAACTTCATCAATGACAGAAGGAAGCCCAGTCAAATGCCGGGCCACTTTTGTGCAATGCCAGAGCCAATGGCTCTCAATAGTACATACCTAGGTAAGATTTCAATTTCCATTTCCATTTTTATTTTGTCATTTATTTGATTTTTATTTGGAGGTCAGAGGGTCACAGCGACGTTGGCCAGGCCACCCAAAGCTGAGTCTTCCCCGATGGCCATATTTTTATCATCCCTTTTGGGAACTTATCACCATTTAATTTGTTTTCTTTGGATTTATCACATGCCGCAGTCCTTGTGGCCACCCAACATGGGATCAATAATGTTCAGACCAGATGCATTGATGGATTAGGCAAATGCCACGCTCCTGCGTCCCGAGGCAGCTGAAGCCGCAGTTACCGTAGTTGATGCCGTAGTTGGCCTCCCTGTCGTCGTAGATAAGTCTGCGATCGCCTCAGACACTGGGGCAGGCATCTATGCCGACATTGTTGTCATCCCAGTCCCCTTCCGCATTGCCCTCTGCTTGTCAATTGACGATTCACTACATTGATTATCAAGTGGATTTTTTGAGAGCACCCCAGCGGCGTCTTTTTCCTTATCTTTGGGCTTTTTGGGGTCCCTTTTGATCACGGACCCGGCCCCAATCAAACGAGGCGCCCTCTTCTCGTGCTGGTGCCGTAGGACACATTCTCGATGGAGTTGAAGGCGAAGGTGTCGCCTGAGACGTATTCAGGCTGCGGCAGTCAGCTGTTGAGACCGCAATGAAGTCAGTGCTTCGAGCCTCGGATTTCAAGTTCAACGTTGGCTCAGACATTGCACAAGTGAGGTGATTGATCAATCCGAGGAGTTCCAAGTTTTCTCGCTCTCAAGTTGATGAAGACATATTGCTCCGACT
>JAOXNJ010209317.1:0-33938 GCA_028566655.1 Metis holothuriae | reverse complement strand
ATCAGAGCAAGGATGGTGATGGTGGTTGGAACGAGGTAGGTGAAGAGGTGTTTCATTACCTTTGTATTATATATGAAAGTTGAGGGTTGGTGAAAAGATATGAGACGTAATAAAAAGCATGCAAAGCACAGATTTACTTCTCTGTATAAAAATCAATAGTAATCACCAAGACAAACAAAAGAGGTCTTGCATATTAGGTAGTGACGCCACTCTTTCGTTTTCCCAAAAAGAGCCGAGAGATATAAAAACCACCGCGACCTCGTAAATACTTCAAGTAACGACCTAGGGCTTTTGAAAAAGCTGGGTATTTACCCAATAAGGTAAGAAGGAGGCCAGAACCAATATAGGGTAGAGCCGACATCAAGGCCTTGCGCCATGAAATAATAGACCCAAGGTACCACTTGATGAAAAGAATCTTGAGTGTCAAATTTCCAAAAAAATAAATAAGGGCAGGAAGAAACACCAAAATACCTTGCTTGCTCATAAAAAGAGCTACGATACCACCTCCAAAAAAAACAGAGTCAAGAACTACCCCTAACAAACTCCACAACAAAAGAATAATGCTGGTTAAGAAAATACGACGAATATGTGTCTCCTGAAAACAAGTAGTAATTTGTTCTTTTTCGTCTGGAGTATAGTCATCTTGACGCGCAACAAAACGCTTAAAACTTGAGTCGAGCCTGCGGGTATTTATTCTCATCATCTCAAAGTATACGGGCATCTGAATGAAACTCAACAGGAGTCATCCACGACACAGGAAAACTAGAGATCAGCACCGGCAAAGGTATGTGAAAATAGCCAGCGATGAACCAGGGGATAACGGTAATCTTCGAGGTCAATGTTGTCAGGAATAGGTACATTATAGCTTCCTCGATTTGCAGGTAGTGGAGTAATAATTAAATAGTTATTTATTAGAAAAAAAATCTCAAAAAGAGATTTTTCAACAAATACTTTAAAAGAGTTTATTCCTCAAAGATATCTATGCGTTCCTCAATCAGAGTCTCAATGTCTGAACCTGATGGAGTTGCATACCAAAGATCCTGTAATAATTCCAACTCAGAAATTGCATTAATTTGCGTCTGTACAACTGAGCTATACTCTCCCTCTCGTAACAGATCAGTAAACTCTTGGTATGAGTATGGACCGAATGTTTGATCACTATAGTCATTCCCAGCTGTCGCTTCAACTGCCTCCAGCACGGCTTCCTGATCATAATCATCAAAACCACTATTTGCATCATAGTTCTCCTGGTTTTCAATCAGCGCCTCAACCTCAGAATCACCAGGTGTATGACTCCAGAGTTCTGAAAGTTGTTCAGCATCAAAATTAAAGGCTTCAAGCTTGTCTTTTAAGAAAATGTAGTACTCGGCATCAATACGATCATCCGAACCAAATGATGAATATGGGTTGGTTACAAGAAGTGAGAGTATGTCATAAAAATCATTATCTGAATCATTAGCTATATATTCTTCAAAGACAATTTCAACTGAAGGAACAGCAAATAATTCAACTACCTCTTCCTCACTAAAGAAGTCTGCCAGGTAGGGTATATTTTCATCAAATGATGAAGGGGCGGTGGTCATGTCACCACGCTCAACCCTTTCACGTACGCTATTAATGGTCTTTTCTGAAAGAGAAAGAAAACCATATTCAAAATCTGGATCAAAATTCTTTATTGTTTGAATAATCTCCTCCAAGCTGTCGGCTCTTTGTATTTGGTTGTTGAACTGCTTATTAATACGATTCTCAATGAAGGTGTCAGGGCCAGGATTAACTTCGCGCATCATGTACATTAAATCAGGTGTAGAGAAAAAGATCGCTGTCGTAATAAGTACGAAACCAGCCAAGACAACAAAGAGCCATCCCCAAATCTTTTTCCGTAAAAGCAAAATAACCCCGATCGCTGCAAATAAAACAATAAAAAAGCCAAAAAATAATAAGAAAAACATTCCCGTATTATACATAAAAAGAATAAAAAATCTTACCGTGTGAAAAGTAGGCTTTCCTGAGGGAAAATACACCCCCCTAAAAAATACACCCATGAAAAAACGTATTGGCGACAAACCAAAAACCTCCCGAAAAACTGAGAGGACTGTTAGTTTAAATCTTGAATTTTTTAAGCTCAGAATGTGCAGAAAATAGACCAAAAATCGCTCCGATTATACTTGAGAGAACATCTCCAAGCGTGTACCCCCATTCATGTATATATGAATTTCCATTGAAATAATTTAGCCAAAAGAAAAATTGAGAAAGTATGAATATACCAACAAAGACTTGAAAGGATCTACGTTTTGCCCGGGGCACTGCACCAACAAAGGTGGTAGCAAAAATTGAGGTAGAAATAAATCCTACAATTACGAAAACAACCCACCAAATCGCATCAATATGAGTAATTGATAATCCTTCTAAGAGAAAATTAGCAGCTGATGCAAGTAGCCATCTCGTCAAAATAGACACAATGAGTGCAAGAGGAAAAGCAACAACCCAACGCAGTGCCGGATGCCAATTCTTTACCCACCCTAAATGATAATCTTTAGTAAACCAATCGTGGTGAAGAGCTTTTTTCTTGTCTTCTTGTTCTGGTTCTACGATATGATGTCCTTGTTGTATGTTGTTTGTATCTGTTCTTTCCATACAAATAAATTTAAGTTGTTATTCTGAACAGTGATGTCGTGTAAAGAATCTTGTACAGAGACTCATGATTAATCTCTTCCTCCAACAATCTTCAGGAGATTTACGAAGATCATAATGAAATTGATATACATATGTAGAGCGCCAAGGGTAATCATCTTACCCAAATCCTGACCCTGTTCACTTGCCAGATACATACGTTTATATGTTTGATTATCGTACACAGTTAATCCAGCAAAAACCAAAATCCCCACGATGGTTACAATCCAGTCAATACGACTCGATTGTAAGAAAATATTAAGAATCGAAACAACAAATACACCCCACATTCCAGTAAGGAGAAATACCCTCCAACCTGACATGTCATATTTCATCTTTTGCCCAAGAACTGCAAGTGCAGCAAAGATAGCAACCGCTCCAACAAAGGTTGAGATTAATATTGCTCCTGTATACGCGAAAAGAATGACTGAAAGAGTTATTCCGCTGATAGCGGCGTATACGTAAAAGAGAATTTCTGCCCACTGTTTCGAGAGTCGATTAATCCCCCACTGTATTCCAAAGAGAAGAGCTAGCTGAATACCTATAATTCCATAAAAAATAACCCGGGAACTAAAGACCATTTGAAAAATTTCATTACCTGCCTGGGTGTATACCATAGCAAAGGCAACAAGGGCGGTGAGCAACACACCGAGCGCCATTTTTCCATAAATTTTTCCGAAAAACGCGCGAAGTCCTTCTGTTTGAAGTAACGGTGTTTCTGATACGATGTCCATATAGTGGGATCTTAACAAAAATTGAAAAAATGAAAACTCATATGTGGGGAGGTATGAGTTTGGTAAAATGTATTCAGAGTTATGAAGTCGGGATGTGATTCCCTCCTATACATTGGTCTTCTATGGACTCAGGATAGATCCAACCACAATTTTTACAGTGGTACACATTGGTGTATTTCTTGTACGGAAAAATTGGAATAAAGTAGAGCGTAAACCAAGCGTTCATGCGTCCACGGTGTAAATTGCTACCACAATTTCCACAAGCCCCCTGTAGTACTCGTCTATTTTTATGTTTCGTAATACGATTTTTTGTTCCAAAAATAATCATAATCTACTGTTCGTTAGGTATTCATTAATTCATCTCGATATAGAGGTATGGTAATACTCTTATTAACTAATACATCCCAAGAATCTGCTTGATATGTTCCACATCTTCTTTGTTTGTTTTTAGGGTAAGTTTCTTTTTATCCATGTTGATGATAATTCGCTTCTTTTTAAAAGAAAGATATTTAAAGGTATCTGTTCTAAAGAAACGGAAAATAACGTACAGCTCATAGTCTTGAGAGATTAACTCGTTCCTTTTTGTAATCCACGTTGCTCGTTTTTTTGCACGTCCGTCACGTTCAGAATCTTGAATCGCCGTCATCGCCAATGCACCTCCAAAAAGACCTAGTAGCAATGCTCCAAGGAACTTAAAAGGAATCATAGATTTTTTGGTTGCCTGGATTTTAATGACTAAAAACTCAGTATCTGTAATGAACAGATCATAGTGAGGCATTTCAAATCATGCAAAACGCTGTTGTGATTTGTAATCCCTTCCGTAGGTAGACATAACTATCAACAGTATGAAGAGAAATACAAAATCTTCAAGCCAGGTAGCTTTTATTTAAAAATTTGATGCGGCTATGATTTTGAATACCAATCAATCTTGCGGGTGAGGTACATAATAAGACCCAATACAACAAAGAGGAAGATTGAACCGATGAGAAGCGAGAGTGTCTGTAGTTGGAGAAGAATATATAGATAAAGGTACAAGAAAATTAATAAGAGAAAAATAATCAGAACACGTTTTATATTTTTTAAGAGCGAGCGAGAATATAAGGTAATCGTTCCTATCGTTCCCGCAGCTGCCAATACATAAGCCCACAAGAATCCAATATGTTCAGATAGAGAAAGGAGCAAGAGGTAAAAGAGTACCAAAGATAGTCCAACAAAGAGATATTGAACAGGATGAATTTTTAATCCACTCAAAAGCTCAAACAAGAAAAATGAAGCAAAGGTAAGTACAATAAACATAATGGCATACTTTGTTGCGCGGTTTACCTTGCTATAAAAATCAATTTCATTAACGAGCTCTACTCCAAACGCAGAGGCGATCAGTTCATAATTACCAACCTCATGGTTAAACCACAATTGAGGATATGAGCGTCCAAATGATGATACATTCCACTGTGCCGTGAACCCCTCACTATCAATCACTCGTTCATCAGGTAAGAAATTTCCAACAAAGCCAGGGGTTGTCCAAGAAGAATTCATATCTACCCGTGTATTTGCTCCAAGAGGGGTCACATCGATTTGGTGAGCTCCACGAAAATTAAGTGGGAAACTAAATTCATAAACCCGTTGTTCACCTAAGCTAATAGGAGCTGATACTCCTGTACTGGAATCAAGGAAGGATATTCCTGTCCCTGGCTCAAAGAACGTTACCTCTTCATTCCAGGTTACCACAAACTGTTCAGTGATTCCTCGCGTATCATTCAATGACACTAGTAATCGTGATTCATCAAGTCGAGCACTAGGAGGGAGTCGGTCCTGCATATCTTGATCAAAGGTAAATGAACCCATAACCTGTAGATCTGCAGAGTACACAATAGAATCATAAATACCCCGTGTTCGTTTTTCAGGAATAACAGTACCTGAAATAGAAAGCTCCTGTGGGAGAAGGTATGCGTACCTTGCCTGTTCAACCTCCTGCTCCCCTACGGTTGTGACTTCAGTATAAGGGATTTGAACAATAGGTCCTAAGATTGTTTGGGAAGACCCCCACTGTTCGGCAACCGAGGCACGTGCGTCCTCAAAGAGAATTTCTCGTTCGCGAACCTGGTTAAAAACCAAGGTGCTCGCCAACCAGGCTGCTATCATAACCAAACCAACAAAAATAATTTTTGCCTCAATACCCGTTTTTCGCTTTTTTTGAGATTTAGGTTTTGTAAGCTGTTCAGTATTTTGAGGTGCTTGTGAGTTTTGGATTTTTTGGTGCTCTGTCATATTCACGATTAAAACACAATTAACCAACATTACAAAATGAGTGGTTGGGTACCGTAAATCGCGTTACCTGTGATTGTGGTAAGACATTTTCAATAAAAAGGAACACGGTATGTAAATCATGTGGTACCGATGTTTCAAATATGAAGAATCCAAAATTCTATTACAAGAAGTATTACTATAATCTGAAACGAAAGAAGGAGGGTCTTGGAGCAAAAGGAGTTAAAGAAACTGAACTTAATGAAAAAATCCTTAGTCTTGCAGAGCAATTAACCCTCACAGAAGAAGTGGCGCAATGGTCCAAGAAATATCTTCATGAAATCAAAGATATTGAAGTTGAAGATATGAGAAGCAAGATAGAATCACAGAATAACTACAAAAAGAAGCTAAAAGAGAGAAAAAGACGAGCTAAAGACGCTTACCTTGATGGAACATTCACTCAAGACGAGTACCTAGAAGAAAAACAGAATCTTGAAAAAGAAGAGTTATCATTGAAAGCTCAACCAAAACAAGCTGATTGGTTTAACACAGCAATTGAGACTATTAGTTACTCAGAAAAGATTAAAACTATCTGGTCTAAAGGAGATACTAAGCATAAAAGAGAGGTGCTGGGTAGTTTAAAATCGAACTTTGTCTGGGATGAGCAAAACCTTAGTATTTCCAACGTTTCTTGGGTAAATACCCTTATTGAACAACTACCTGCTGTAACAAAAGAAATAAACAAAATCGAACAAGCAAAAAGCCTTGTAAAACAAGGCGATTTGCAAGAAATTAGGGAAACGTTTCCCTCATTGTGCGGGTGGAGAGAATCGAACTCTCGTCCTCTGCTTGGAAGGCAGATATTCTACCACTAAACTACACCCGCAAAATATTACTCGTGTTGTTATTCCAAGAAGACGAAAGTTTGCGAACTTTCCGAAAATGAAACCCTGTCTCATTTTCGCTACTTGAAAGGCAGATATTCTACCACTAAACTACACCTGTAAGAAATTTTAAATATGCATAGATTTATTACCAATGCGAAACTTATCCTATCATGTTTTTGTTTTTCTCAAAGACTTGACTTTTTTATGTATTCGTGTATATTAAGAATGTGAGTGGCGAGTTACACGGGTAATATTTATAGCCATAAACATCCGGCAAAAGCGACTATCTTTGATAGCCGTTTTTGTTTTAGATATAGATATAAAATAGATTACTTTTATTTTTTAGAATTGCTTTTACAAGGGGCATGTGCTAGTATCCATGCGTAATCGGGGTGTGGTGTAACGGCTAACATGCTTGTTTTGGGTACAAGTGACTCTGGGTTCGAATCCCAGCTCCCCGACATAAAAAATTTCTTGCATTAGCAGGAAATTTGTTTTTTGTGTATTAATATTTTGTGTACACAAATACATCTGAAAAAATTATTAAATAAATAACTCAAACTATTTTTATTCTTTTCAAAGAAGTTTCACGGTTTCATAACGTGGACGTGTTTCATATGAAACACGATCAAAAATCAGAAAGCAAATGGAAGATACTCAATTTTAAAGTTATCATGATTTATTCTATCAATAAAAACAGCATAAGCATCACATTGATATGTTTCATATGAAACATTGCAATACTTATTTAAATATATACCAACAGTTTTTCTTAGATTTTCCTTCTTCTTGATATGTAAATTTAATAAGGGATTACTTGTTTCATATGAAACACCTTTACTTTTATTAAAATAAGTAAAACAGGTTTTTACCTCAATAAAATAAAGAACTTGATTATGGTAAGCAATAATATCAATTTCACCAAAACGATTACTATAATTGCGTTCAATGACCGAAAAACCACTTTTGAGTAGGTGTTGAGAGCATATTACTTCTCCTAAAAGGCCTTTTTTCTGTGTTGCTGAGGTAAATTGTTTCATATGAAACATATTTACCTTATAGATATAAAGAAAAAATATAATAAAGAGGACACATTAGAAACTAATAAAAAAATACTGTGTAAAAACAAACATTAGGCATGAATTGAATAACAACCTTATTTTAAAGGACATTTTATATAATTGTCCTTTAAAATGTCCTTTATGGAAATATGCTTTCCCCAATGTTATCCACTACGTTGTCCTTTATATAAAGAAATATTTTAAAATAGCATATTTTTTCTCCAGCGTTTACAAACACGTTGATTATATAAATACAAAAATCAATAAAAGGAACCATGTAGTATTAAAAAGTTACCTTAAAAAACCAAACAAAGGGGATAAAAAATTACCCTTGCTTTTTTACTTACTCATACTATACTCCTGTCATTCCACCTGTGGTGAAATGGATATCACAACGGTCTTCGGAACCGTTATTCCAGGTTCGAGTCCTGGCGGGTGGACAATAATTTATATTTACAAAGAGTCTATAGCGCTAAAGTTGAAAAAACTTTTACGAAAGCAAGTATTAAAAAGCCTGGCATCCAAATAATGCCAGGTTTTTAGCTACATATTTTGAAAAAAACAAAAAACCTAGGCCAAATAACGATTGATATCGTCTTTTGTGAACCCTACCTTTTTACCCGGATTGAAGATATTTAATGGATCAAAGATATCCTTAATCTTTTGAAAAATACCCATCATTTCCTGACCAAACATATCTTTCAAGAATGGAGTGCGTATAATACCGTCATTATGCTCTGCAGTAATGGTTCCTCCATATTTCAGAGCTAATTCATACACTCGATTTGAAATAGTAACAATATTTTCTCTATTTTCTGGTTTATGCATGTCAGCAAGAGGAATGATATGAAAATTTCCATTTCCTAAATGTCCAGCAATGGTATAAAGAAAAAAGTCTTTGTATTCATCAAGAATTTCTACTAATTGAGGAATATATTCAGGTAAATATTCAGGATTTACTGCAATATCATCAATAAATGGGGCAGTTCGCGTCCCAGAACCCGCTGTACGTGAGCGTTTAGAGTGTTCTGTCAATAATTTAAAGCTATCGTGCCGAAAATCCCAGTATTTTTCTGAATCTTTTCCCTTCACCATGAAAGATTTTAGTTTTGGGAGCTGATGCTTTAGGTCCTTAAGCTCTGCGAGTACCTCACGGTGTACCTGTGTTTGATCTTTATCGGCACTTTCAGCCAAAACTACGAATTTTGGAACTCCTCCGCGCAATACCATGAAAAATTCAGGCATGAAACGTAACACATAGCGAATTCCACCCCAAAAACCCTTATCTTTCAAAAAATCACGGAAAAATTTTACACCTACCTTGAAGGTATGGTCATCGTAGAGCTCAATTGTATCTAAATCGTGCCGTTGTAACACCTGAACAATACGAGGAAGATCATGAATATCATCAACGAACATCACAATCATCTCTTCTTTGGTTTCTTCTTCAATAAGTGCATATTCGATCTCGGTCATAATACCTGTAGTACCCTGAGCACCAACAATCAACTTTGTAAGGTCAAAAAAACCTTTTCCAGACTCAAATTCAGTAATAGAATCAACACCGTGAATCACATCCCAAATCAAATATCCTGCTGAATTTTTACTAGTAGTTGGCCGTTTTTCTTGAATTAAGGACCAATTCTCTTTAATGAGGGCATAAATCTGTTGTGTAACACCGGCGAGAAACCCCCCTGAAGCAATAACCCCTTGTAATTCATCGTAATTCCAGGCACGCAGATCATATTCCTGCGCATCAGATAAAATCACCTTGAGACGTTTTACAAAGTCTTTATTTTGACCATATTTCAGGGTTTTTTCACCTGCACCGTTATTGGCAACCATACCACCAATGGCACATAATTTACGTGAGGCAGGAAATACTGGCATTAACAGTCCTTTTCCTAAGGTTTTTTCTTCAAAATCAAGATACTTTGTACCCGGTTGAGCAACCGCATGGCCAGCAAGTTGGTACGCAAAGCCTTTTCGTACCTCTTGCAAACCTAAATCAACAAGCTCAACTGAAGAAACCTGGTTCATATACCGTGTAACATCAACAATAATAGAGTGATTTAACGAACCCCCAGACATTCCGGATCCTGCTGCACGTGCAGTCAAAGAAATCTTGGGTCCATTTGGATAGTCGCGATGATACTTTTGTGTGAATTCAACAAGCTTTTTAATATCTTCAGTATTCTTTGGGTACACCACCATATCGGGTACAATTTTGAACAAAGACCAATCAGTTGCATGCGATTGCCTATCCTCATCTGCAATACTAATATCCCCCTTAAGGAGGTACGATAAATAATCTTGGATTTCAAGGTAATTCATATGCTTAGTATACCTCAACACACATTATTTTCTATAAAACCTTGTTTTTTATCAGAGCCAAGTACACTTAAACCACACATGAATATTCCTGACAATGTTACAAAAATCATCACAGTCATGCAGGCAGCGAACTATGAAGCCTATCTCGTTGGAGGCTGTGTTCGTGATATTCTCCTCAATAGACCACCTAAAGATTGGGACCTTACTACGAACGCTGAACCTCAAGAGATCATAGACACCTTCGAGGATGCGGGGTACAAGGTTGTGTATGAAAATAACTTTGGCACGGTAGCAATCATCCAAGGTGGTTTAGATAAGAATGATCCCTGTTATGCTATTGAAATTACCCCGTATCGTAGCGAGGGAGCCTATTCAGATTTTCGTAGACCCGATGAAATTAGCTTTTCAAAACATATTAATGAGGATTTGAAACGTCGTGATTTTACGGTCAACGGAATGGCTTTTGACCCCATCACCCAGACCCTTATTGATCAATTTAAGGGACAAGAAGACCTGCAGGCGGGGATTATTAGGGCAATTGGCGACCCTACAGAACGTTTCAATGAAGATGCCCTGCGTATGTTACGAGCAATTCGTTTTTCTGCACAACTTGGATTTGTGATTGATCCGGCGACCTTAATGGCGATTAAACAACAAGTTCACCTTATTAGAAAAATCTCAGCTGAACGCATTCGTGATGAACTCATAAAAATTTTTGATGCGCCACATGCCGCTGAAGCTTTCAAGATTATGGAAAAAATTGAGATGCTACAGCACATTATTCCTGAATTTACCGACAGTGTTGGGTGTGAACAGGGAGGCGCGCATCATTTTGATGTGTGGACACATCTGTTGAAATCGCTTGAGCATGCGAGTAACAAAAATTATAGTCTAACGGTTAAAATTGCGGCGCTCTTTCATGATATTGGAAAGCCAGCAACACGCCGAGCCTCAAAAAATCCTAGTAAAAAAGCATGGACTTTTTATGGACACGAAGTTGTTGGGGCAAATATGACTGAAAAAGTTCTCAAGCGGCTGCGTTTTCCAAAAGAGTTATCTAAAAACATTGTGACTCTCGTGCGTTATCACATGTTTTTTTCAGACCCCGAGAGCATCACCCTGTCAGCGGTTCGACGTATGATTCGAAATGTAGGGAAAGAAAATATTTGGCAATTGATGGATTTACGCACCTGTGATCGTATCGGAACAGGACTTCCAAAAGAGGAACCCTATCGCTTGCGTCAATACTATGCAATGATCGAGGAAGTTATCAGAGATCCGGTATCCGTTGGGATGCTTGCTATTAATGGAGATATCATGATCGCAGAAATGGGAATGAAGCCAGGTAAACATATGGGCTGGATTCTTCACGCGCTCCTTCAAGAAGTTTTGGATGATCCTCAAAAAAACACCAGAGACTATCTGGAACCTCGTGCCTTAGCATTAGAGCAATTACCCCTAACAGAATTAGAGCAATTAGGGAAAGAGGGGAAAGAAGTACGGGAAGAGAGAGACAGGGCGGAAGTAAAAAAACTTCACCGTAAACATCACGTTGGTTAAAAGTCCTAGTAACCCAAATAGTTCGAAATACAATTTTGCATGAACTCTTATTTATGCATGAAAAAACTCTCAATAAGCCGAGAGTTTTTTAAATAGACAACTATTTTTTCAAAAAGGTTACCACCAGAAAACCTATTCCCGTCAGTGCAGGAGGTATGATCTGCATACGTACACTGATACCAATCATTAGTAAGGAAATAATAATCACCAAGGCATTTTTAATGTAGGGCGTCTTTGAATTATTCATACCATATAAGTATATATGAAATCTACTTATTCATCACCAAACCAACAGGGCAGTGATCGGAACCTAAAATATCATCATAGATTACTGCGTCCCTGAGGTTTTTTGTAAGTGATTGAGAAATGAGAAAGTAATCAATCCTCCAGCCCACATTACGGGATCGCGCAGCCCCACGATAAGACCACCAGGTATATTGTTCAGTTTCAGGATAGAGGTGTCTGAAGGTATCAATGAACCCCGCATCTAGGTAATCTCCAAAACGTTCACGTTCCTGATCAGTAAATCCCGGGCTTCCTGGATTCTTGTCAGTTGTACGATTAGCAGCATCGTTTTTCAGATCAATCTCGGTGTGAGCTGCATTAAAATCACCACAGACAATCACTGGCTTTTTCTTTTCGAGTTTTTTCAGATGCGTGAGAAACATCGTATCCCAAGAATCATAACGTGTAGGTAAACGAGAAAGATCCGGCTTGCTATTAGGGGTATATACGGTCACCAGGTAGTGGTCTGAAAACTCAAGAGTAATCACACGACCCTCGTGATCAAGTTCGTGTCCAATCCCATAGCTCACGCTATTGGGTTTAATTTTTGAAAAGACTGCGGTACCTGAGTATCCTTTTTTTTCGGCGCTATTCCAGTACTCATAGGGGTAGCTAGCAAATGTTTGAAGGTGGTCCTGTGCCTGTGGATCCAAATCGGTATCTGCATTTTTTGGGACCTGATCATCTTTACCTAGGGTAGAGAACGTGTCCCTAAGGCTGCGATCGATTTTAGTTTCTTGCAAGCACAAAACATCTGGCGATATTGTTTTTAAAAAATCCAAGACTCCGTCTTTGCCTGCCCAGGCACGAATACCATTTACATTCCATGATATATAGTTCATGTCCTGTAGTATACCGATGATAGGTAGGATTTGACAAATTTCACAGGTGTTCTATTTTATTAATTATAAAAATTTAATATTAACTTTTAAAAATTCAAATTATGGGGGTACAAACTCTAACAAAAGAAACAAGTAACATCACATTCGAAAACCTACAGGAGAAAAATGATTTTGATAAAATCGTACAAGAGTACAAGAAATCACTAGAAAAAGAGAATCAAAACAATGAGTTGGTTTGCCGGTATTCTGATCAAGCCTTATCTTTTTTTGAAAATCGGGTAAAAACCGTATTAAAACAAAAGCAAGATATATTTGCAGAACTCAGTCGAAGCCTGAAAGAAGCTAAAAATGAAGCTAAAAATATGAGTGATCAAGCAAGTGATGCCTCAAATAAGTATAGGATCACTCTTCAAATTGAATCTTTAAGAAAAGTAATCTCATCACTAGAGAATGCAGTTAGTTATAGGATTCCACATAAAAATTATGGAATAGATTGCACACGCAAGACCCTCATCAATCCCGAACGCCTATACCTAACACCTGGGACCACCCAGTGTATAGAGGAGAAAAATAAGCAATATTAATTTATAAAATATAGATATTAAAAACCAATCCCTGTAAAAATTAATTGACAGGGATTTTTTATTACCCCTACCTCCGCTGCATCAAGGTAAACACCAGAACGACATCATCGGTTGGTTCTGATCGTGAGGCGTAGGTTTCAAATTGCTGATCGATGATGACAAAATCGCGTTGGAAAATTTCACGCAGTTCATCAGTGGTAAAAAAATAGTAATGCACGCCAAACTTATGAAACTCACCGGTGTCACTAAGACTAGGATGAAAACCTGAAAACTGATGGGTACGACGTGAAAGTGAAATATTTAGATAGTATCCAGCTGGGGCTAACACGCGCATCACCTCATCAACATACACCGACCAATCGCTACGCTGTATATGCTGAAAGGTACCAACATCTGTCACCATTTGAAAACCTCCATCAGTAAAAGGAATATTTAATACATCTGCCAAAATAAATCTTCCACGGCCAGTAAAACCCTCTTCGGCTATGCGTCGATTTACCTGATCAACAATACGTTTTACATAATCAATTCCTAGAACCCGATAGCCATGTTCTAATAACTTCATTGCCCATAAACCACGACCAGCCCCCACATCTAAAATAAGTGAGTCTTTATCCAAAGGCGGCATCATTGAGAGTGCCTTAAAACGATAGGATAGGTGCGACCAAATATCACTCCCGGTTTGGTAAGCAAACTCGAAGTACTGTTTTTGTTTTTCAGGAGAATGTTGGTGAGCCTGATTCATGCTGACAGTATAGGTGGAGCCGGGTGAATTTCAAAATGAAATTCACCCGGCTCCACGGTCGCGCTTTGGGAGGTAAGTATCCATCTAAGGAAAACCAGCTGTCACCCAAAGCGCGACCTCCTCAATACATACATGTCCCAAAGAATATTCCTCAACCTCTACATAAAGCAAGCTCTTGAAAAAGAAAAATCGAGAAAATAAAAAATTCAAAAACTCTCTGTAAAAAAACTACTCACAGCAAGCCGAGGGAAATTTTATTTTAAAAGGACAACAAACAAAAAGACATGTTACCGCCATAAGATGTCTTTTATATAGAGAACATCAATGTCCTTTAGAATTAAAGCCATCATCTTGTAACACGTGTTTCACTGTTCTTTTCCGCGATGAAACTTCTTATGAATTTCACGCAGGTGACGATCAGTAACGTGAGTATAGACCTGTGTGGTTGCAATATTCTGGTGCCCCAACATAACTTGAACACTCCTCATGTCAGCCCCGTTTCTCAGTAGGTCAGTAGCAAAACTATGCCGAATCATGTGTGGTGTAACCCTGTCAGAGACTCCAGCCTCAATGGCAATTCGTTTCACAACTCGTTGCACAGAGCGAGGCGACAACCGTATTGATTTTTGTTCTTCAAGCCGTTTCACAACCCCAGGGCCCTCTTGAACAAAGAGAGCCTCATCCATATCAACCCGAGTTGCTAAATAGTTTCTCAGAGACACTTTTGCATCTGGAGACAAAAAGACAATTCTTAATTTCTCACCCTTCCCCCGAATCGTGAATTCGTCTTTAGTTAAATCAAGATCTCTATTTAATGAACATAGCTCAGAAAGACGTAGCCCTGTAGAAAAAAATAATTCAATGATTGCATGGTTCCGAGGGTGTTTTGTTGCAACTTCCAACATACGATCGATATCACGTCTGTCTACAGGGTCAACTTCGCGTTCTGATGTTTTTGCTAGCTCGATATTTTCAGGGGAATACACCTGCCGACCCTTTTTTTGTAAAAACTTCAAAAAGCTACGAATGCTCGTCAGGTAGTAATTTTGAGTACGCTTCTTCATCGTGCCTTGTTCCTGCCCCTTTATTGAAGCTCCAGGCTGCCGGTTTAAATGCAAACGAAAACTGCGAATCACATCATCATCAAGTTGATCTACATCAGTAACACCCGTTACCTCAACCAGATGGGTCAAGTAGTGTCGGTAATTTCTTACTGTATTAAGACTGCGACCCTTTTCTAACTCCAGATGCTCAAGGTACCGTTCAATATCATGTTGAATTAGACTCGTATCAGACATACCCCTCATTGTAGCAAAGGAATGGAAAATGTATTGCAAAAAAGAGGAATCATGTTATGGTTCCCTCATATGCTTACTGGCCAACATAAAAAAAGTGTTATTGATCAGGTAAAAACTCATGACACTGATACTGGTTCACCTCAGGTACAGATTGCGCTTCTTAGTGAACGAATCACTGAATTAACAGAACACCTAAAGGTTCACAAAAAAGACATTCACAGCCGACGTGGTCTCATCAAAATGGTAGACACTCGACGTAAGCTCCTACGAAATTTCAAAAATAAAAATTTCGAAGCTTACCAGGAACTCCTGAAAGAACTAAACTTGAAACGATAAAAACAAATGCGAAAGCGTTTGTTTTTTGGTTCCAATACCTTACAATAAGAGGTATGGACCAAAACACAGATCCCCTACAAAATCAATCAACAAATACTCCACAAAGCCCAACCACCGACGGGCAAGATGAACTACAAAATCTTGCGTCTCGTTATGCAGATCAGGTTGCACAAAAACCTAGGAAGGATACCACCCAAACGGTGAATACGATGAGTAGTGAAAATGACACTATTCATGATTTAGAGGCAGAAATTGCGCAAGCCTTTGGTGAAGAAAAAACCACCAGACCATCGACACCAACAAACGATGCGGCCCAGAAAACCACGCAAACCAGTAACTCTCTATCAACACCAAACACGGAAGCTATCGACGATATTCCGTACTCCTCAGTTGCCTCTAAACATTCTGAACGTAAGGTGACTGAACAAGCTGATCTAAGTATTACCGAACAAATACCCGTGGAATCAAAAACAAACGAAACCTCTTCTGAAAAACAAACAAAAGAGAGCACCCCTATGCCTGAAACAAATTCCATTGCAGAGCTTGAGGCTGGTATTGCTGAGGAGTTAGCGCGAGCGGAACAAACACAACAAACAGCAGCAACCAAAGATAACTCACCAAAAGGTCCGAAAGCAGATCGAACTTATTATGGAGATCTCTCAAACGCCATGTCGAGTAATCGTCCAGAAACCATGTCGGAATTATTGCGACGATCAGATTTTGAGAAAAAGGAAAAGAAAATTCTCTCACCAATATCTCGTAAAAACTTACTCTATACTATCGGAGCAGCAATTTTGCTCTTAAGTTCTATTGGAATTTGGTTCCTGCTTTTTGGGCAAGACGAACCGGCAACATTTATTACCGATGAGCGCGTAGAAAGTCTTGTATACACCGATGAAGATCTGGGAGTAAATGTAACGGGTCTTGGAGCATTTGAAACACGAGATGCCATTCGAACCGTGTTAGAACGAGAACACCCACCAGAAAACTTTTCTCAAGTCTACTATGTAGAAAATGTTGGAAATGGAGTATTTAATCGATTAGGAGTGAAGAACATCTTTGACCGAACAGAAAGCGGAACCCCTGAACTGGTGTATGACAATATTGAGAATAACTTCATGCATGGAGTCTACACTACTGATCAAAACTACCCGTTCGTTATTATGAAGGCGCTGTCTTATGACCGAGCCTTTCAAGGAATGCGAGAGTGGGAACCAACCCTTATTGATGATATGGCAACCTACCTTGATCTACCTGACACAGCTCTTGACCGATCACTACTTCAAGATGGATTTGAAGACGATCTGATTAAAAATAAAAATGTACGAGTTGCACGTTTTATTCCACGAGCATCAGACCAACGAGGAATTCTTGATTTTCTAAGATCGGATGGGAGTGAGTTTGAGCAAAATAACGAGGAATTTATTTCATCAGAAGGACTCTCTGGTCAAGAAGTTGACCCCGACTTAGCAACCCCAGAACCAGCACAAGATCAAAACAATGAAAGCAATCAAAATACAGTAGATGGTTTTGCTAATGAAGCACCAGAAACAGAAGATCAAAACTTTATCCCTAACAATCAACTAGATCAAAACACCCCCACAAATACTGAAAGTGAAAATTTTGATCCAAGCTTCTCTGAGTCTGAACAGGTTCAGAATTCATCATGGCTCCAATACTTAACCGATATTTTTCTCAAGCCATGGAGCGGGGAAACCGTATATGCACAAAATGATATTGGGGGAACATTCATCACTGATACCATTAATAATCAAGCCGGGCAAACTGTCTGTTATCGATCACAAAAAATATGTGTTGATCTACCAACCGGTCAACAACTCCCAGGAAACACAACACCTTCATCAAGTGTTATTTGTTATGATGAAATCTTTACAGAAGGAAGTCGTGATCCAGCAAACCCTGACTTTATTGGACGGACCTATACACCAGAAGAAGTTGGGAGTCAACCAGGCTTTGTATGTCAACAGATTGTTGGAGGAGTTAGTATTGTAGATCCACTCTTTACCGATGATATTTGTTTTAACCGATTCACCGGAGAACGCACCCGAACCATTCCCGAAGGATCACCAAAAGAAGACGTTAATGATATTTGTTTCCAGAGCTACCAGTGTCGAAGACGTGCGTGTTTCCTCAACGGACAACAGGTGCTCCCGAGTCAGGAGAGCGCTCCTGGGGTAGAGTGTCGGATTACTGACGAGGTAGTACCAGCGAGTTCAACCGAACAAAAAGCATGTACATCATTTACCGATCTCTTGCGTTTAGAAAATATCAGTAGTATTAACCTTTGTTTTGATGAAAATGGAAAATGGGTCCCAACGAACCGTGTACAAACTGACCAGAACGGCGTCCGTATTGATAATACCGTCTCCACTCTTAATGATTACTACCGAGACCAAGCGCGACAGAGTCAGCGTACTGTTCGTGAGTTACTAGATACACGCGGAGGACTCATTTGTGTTGCCCCAGAAGATCGGTATCTACGTACATGTTTACTCAGTGACCAGTCCCTTATCCCAGGTGTACGGGCCAGAGCAGATGGAAGTACTACAGACATCCAACCAGGTGAAACTATTAATGGGCAACGAGTAGAACTTTGTTTTGAAGAGCTTCCTGTGGCAACAGGTGAGGATACAAGTGATCAATTCAGAGGGCTCGAGCAAGATATACGTCAACGAGCCGCAAGTATTGCATTAAAACTAGAATTTATTGCGCAACTTGCAAGTGTTGGAGGCTTATTTCCTAACGGGGTTGCGGATACCCTTCGCGAAGCAGCAAATGTTTTTTGGGATATTGCTAATGGGAATATCCTCGAAAATGAAGTGGCGCTACGTATCGCCGAAGTGGCCCGAACCCTCGAGGAGCTTTTGGACCAAATTGATCCTGGAGCCCCGGACAGTCAAGTCGTGCTTGAATTACGAACGATCATTGCTTACATCCGTACGGCAGTTGGGCTTGAATTTAATGTGGCCTGGGTTACCCTCGGAAACCGACTCCCACTAGGAACTGAAATCCGCCCCGGACAAGTACTTGAAACCGAGGAACAGGTTCAGGGTGTAGAAGCTTTACAACAAATGCTCGTACTCGTTGGGCTCATGGATCCAATTTCAGTAACCGGGGAGCTTGACCTTGTTACCCAGGAGGCACTAGGAACCTTCCAGGCACTCAATGGTCTTGGGTCTATATCTGGAGGAGAACAACTCTCTGGAAATAGTGAGGTTTCAGCTGACGTCTCTAGTGTTGTGCAAGATGCTGTATCCTCAGGTAGTGTGTTCCTTGATGCCGAAACCATGCAATTCCTCTTTGAAATGAGTCAGGGGGCAGGAAGTCTCTTTGGAGGTCAGGTTAATGAAGCTACGATTGATGACTACTTTGCAGAACCAATTGGACTTGGATCCTATCGTGAAGAAGTACAGCGACTTCAAATTATTCTCTACGTTGAAGGATTTACCCGAGATGGATTTGATGGAATCTTTGATGCTGAAACCTGTCGCGCATTACGAGAATACCAAGAAGCACAAGGCCTTGAGGTGGCCGATGAAAACACCTGTCAACTTTCTGATGAAACAATTGATTTCCTTAATCAAAATATCAGAGATAACAATTACCTCGGATCAGGTTTTGTTGTCGGGGAAGATGGCACCCTGATTGGAAGTGGAGAATTTGGTGGGATTATTGGACCAGGTGGAACCCCAGTTACTATAGATCCAACCCCCGTTGAAGCAGGAAGTCTACGAGAAGGAGATATTGTGTTAATGTATACCTTCCTTGATGAAGAAACCATTCTCATTACTCGACATGAAAATGTCATCACCGAAGTAATTGGTCGTCGTGCACTAGAAGATATTTTTGCACAATAATCACCTCATGATTAAGCTTATAAAATAAGGACCTCAAAGGGTAGATAACTATTTATCTACAACCTTAAAAACCCTTTATTTCAAAGAATAAAAAGGCTATACTTGAAGACATGATTGATATTAAGGACCAAGAAAAAAAGTTGTTAGCTCAACTTAAAGAATTAGAAGAAGAACTCAACTCTTTAGGTCGGCAACACACAGAAAATGGAGATTGGGTTGCCATGCCTGAACAGGAAGGTGAACGTCGCCCCGACCCAGTAGATGACGCTGATCGTACTGAGGCGTTTGAAGGGAGGCTCGCTATTATGAACGTTCTTGAAAAGAAATATGCCCAGGTAAAAAAGGCATTGGATCGTATCGAAGACGGAACCTATGGATTCTCAGAGATAGATGGTGCACCCATTCCTGAAGAACGACTCAAAGCTGAACCCTCTGCAACTACAAATATAAACGATAAATAATTTTATCTTTTTTTTGAAAAACCTGAAACCACTGAAGAATCAGGTTTTTTTTATTTTTTACTCATGCAACAGAGATAATGTTTATCTATGTCTTGTGTCACTGTTTATTCTGCTCAACCCCATCACTTATCAGGAAAAATTGTTGAGGTTAGTGTTGATATTACACGTAGTACCCCTTATCTAGGGATAATCGGTATGGCAAGCAAAGCTGTTGATGAAGCACGGGAGCGGGTACGATCTGCAATTAAAAATAGTGGATACAAACCCATATATCACCGAAATGAAAAGGTTACCGTAGCCCTGGGTCCCGCTGAACTTAGAAAATATGGTGGTTACCATGATGTGGCCATAGCACTAGGCTATCTTCTTGCGATTAGAGAAATCAATTTTGCAACACAGGGAAAAATCTTTATCGGTGAACTTTCGCTTAATGGGAGCATTAGGAAAGTATCAGGGATATTGACCCTGGTTCGCGCTGCACAACAATTAGGGTACCGTGATGTATACGTACCTCAAGCAAACGCGAATGAGGCTAGGCTCGTACAGGGCATCAGAATACACCCAAGCTCACATATTAATGAACTTATTTTATTTCTGGAAAAAGGGATTTCTCAGCCCTATAGAGAGGTGAACAAACAAAAAAATGACCGTACTGTCGAACCTGAACATGAACCCGAGCATTCCTTCCACCTAGTAAGGGGTCAGGAGGCCGCAAAACGCGGCCTCATCATTGCCGCAACAGGTGGGCACAACATCATGCTCTACGGACCTCCTGGAACAGGGAAAACACTTCTAGCTAAAAGTTTTTGTGAATTACTTCCTCGTCTTGACCATGAACAAAGTTTAGAAGTAACGAGTATTTATAGTATTGCTGGACTACTGAAAGATTCGGTCATTCTTCATCCTTCTTTTAGAAAACCACATCACACCGCAAGCTATGCCGCGATGGTGGGTGGGGGCGCTATTATTAATCCCGGCGAGATCACCCTGGCTCACCATGGAGTTCTCTTTATGGATGAATTTCCTGAGTTTAATGGACGTGTGCTCGAGGCCCTACGTCAACCATTAGAGGAACGAACACTTACTCTTTCCCGTGCTCACTCAAAAGTAACCCTACCAAGTGCATGTATTCTCATTGGAGCTATGAATCCATGCCCCTGTGGTTTTTATGAATCAACAATTAAACCCTGCACCTGTAAACCCCACCAGATCAATCGCTACCAAAAGAAAATTTCAGGTCCTCTTGCAAACCGTATTGACTTATGGATTCCGGTAAATCACATTGATTATGATGTTCTCATGACAAAAGATAAACGCCCCACTACTAAGGGTAAAAGTTCATCTGAAATAGATAAGGTACGAAGCCAAATTATTACTGCGCGCGAAATACAAAGAAAACGACAACAAAAACAAACGCGGTACCTAAATGCTGAAATTTCCACGCAAGATTTTGAACGCATGAAACTCAGGTCGGATGTAAATGATCTCTTACGCAAGAGCAGTGACACCTTTCATCTAGCCCCACGGGCTATTCACCGTCTGATCAAAATTGCACGTAGCATTGCTGACCTTGATACCAGTCATGATATACAAGAAAAACACCTCTTGGAGGCACTTCGTTATCGCCAGCCGCAATGGATATAGCGGTCTAGCCTAGGTGAAAGAGATTAGATAATACGAACGGTGGGTAGTCTGGTTTACGATGAAATAAAATAAAGAGAGAGAATAACCATACACTACTGAACATACGATGCTGGGTTCACTTTTTGTCCATTAGCTTTAATGATCTCAAAGTGTAGATGAGGTCCGCTAGATCGCCCTGTTGAACCAACGGCTGCGATTTTTTCTCCCTGCTCAACACGGGCCCCTGTTGAAACAAAGAGCCGGCTCGCGTGAGCATAGAGGGTTTGGGTTCCGTTGTCATGCTGTAAGACCAAACAACGTCCATATCCTGAACCACAACTTGTTTTAATCACGGTACCAGAGGCAGAGGCAACAATTGGGGTTCCTGTTGGGGCACCATAGTCAATACCATAGTGATATCCGCGACTACGTGGACCAAAGTGTGAGGTCACGACTCCTCCTGTTGGTCGGATATAGTAGCCACGTGAAGGAGATGGCGCTATAGATGTTGTATTAACTTGTGTCGTTGGAACATAGCTTGGTTGTGAGGATGTAGATTGAGTTTGTTGAGGGCGAGGACTTGCCTTAACCCCATTTGGCACCATAACAAACTCACCAACAACCAGTTTGGTTTCATCAATATCGTTGTATACCTCAATATCCGTGCTATCTACATCATACTTCTGAGCAATAGTGCTAATGGTATCCCCGCTTTCAATTTCATGACGCACCCCTGTTACTGGCAAAATCACTAATTCCTGCCCTGGAGTAATGGTGTTATTTCTAATATCATTTTCCCACACAATTGTTTTTACTGAGATCTCGTATTTTTCCGCAATCTCTGAAAGAGTGTCTCCGTCCTGGACAACATAGTATCGTAAACCATTACTTTCAGTGATGGGTTCCTGGCTATATTCTTCTAAGCGATAGCCACTAAATGAATAAAGAACCCCATCTTCAATGTAGGGTGCATCTGAACCACCAATAGCTTGTGGCACCTCCATAGAAAAGTGTGGATCCAAAAGAGCGAGCTGTTCACGGTTTGCATGATAGTGATCACCCTGCGCATTAGCACGAAGACCAAGGCCAGGAGATTCATTACCTAAATTAAGTGCTGTTACCAGCACCACCAAAAAAGCAAAAACACCAACACCTCTTTCAATCCATTTGGTGTGGGTGGTTTCTTTTTGGTATGTCACCATCGATGAACTCGATGGGTCTTGAGCAGTGGGTTCGATAAGCCTATGAAACACAAATTATCAGGATATTTATTGCCTTAAACAAAAAATAAAACACGTTTGTGTATGTTTATGTAACGAAATACGATACAATGGAGTTACAAACAAATGATAGCAACTCAGTACTAACCGTCTATTGTTATTATTAATAATTTGTTGTATAATAAATATATGGGAAAAGAAAATTTAGGTCAACCAAATAAGCTCCAGCAAGAAATTGAAAAAAAACAAACCGGAACAACACCAGAGAATCAATCTGATAGTACTTCTTTGGAAAATAATAAGAAGGAGGAATCAAATGAAACCAAAAAGAATTTTGATGAAGCTAGATACAATGAATTGATGGCAAAAGAACAAGATAAAAACACAAGACTTACACAAGTGGAAAAATTTGAGCTGAATACATTGAAAGGGATTAAAATGTCTCTTGAAAAAAATAAGGTTGAAAATACATCCGAAAATAGCCCAAATGAGACCAAGGAAGAGATGGACTCGCTGACTCTAGAAGAAAAAAATAAATCTGTTCAAAATGACCTAAAAAAAGCTATAGACTATTTTAACCAAGAAAAAATTAATCGACATGCAAATCTAAGAGGGAAAAAAGAATTAACTCCTGAGGAAGAAAAAGAGTTGGATGAGTTTAATTCACGCCAAGAACATATCTGGTTGTTGATGAAAGACAAACAGGATCTTTCTAATCAAATCAATCCAAATGATCCAAAATTTACCCAAGAAAAAAAAGAGTCAAATGTGTTTGTGTGGAACCCTCCTAAAAACCATGAAATTGAAAATGCAAAAAAGAGGGTCAAAGAAAAAATTGAAAAGGCAGCAGAGGAAATGAATGATAAGCTTGATAAGCGCATTAATGATTTAGAAGAAAAAACGAATAAACAATTTGTAGAGATTGAACAAAAAATAAACCCTGAGAATACAGAAAACACTGTGGATAACACAAACGGAAATGAAACAGAACAGGGAAAAACTTCTGAGGAATATAACTCAAAGAAAAAAGAAGGTGATATTGTCGACAAAAGAATTGAGGGGCATAAACAAAAAACGCAGGAGATAGAGTTAAAAATTGCTCAATTATCCACTCTCTCAAAAAAAGAAAGAACCGATGAACAAAAACAGGAATTGAAAAAAGCTAAGGAAGATTTGCTCATTAGACAAGAACGTATTTTTTTCCTGGAAAAACGACGACGAAAAATAGATCGTTCTATTAAAAATTATGAGTTGAAAAATGCTAGTAAGAAAGAAAAGTTGCAAGATAAAGCTGGTCAAGTTAAAGAATTTTTCAAAAAATGGTACGAAGAGTCGGGGGGTATCAAAAACAAAAAGTTTTGGATTCGGATAGGTCTTGGAATAACATTGGCCAGCGCGAGCACTGTTGTTTTTGCATCTGGTGTTCCTGTTGTGGCTGCTGCAAGTTTTGGAGCGGCTGCCTCTATTAGCTCTTATTTTGGGCAAGGACTTGGTCGTGGAATCTATGACAACCATATTCGGTCTGATTTTAGAAAAAAATTATTGAAACTTCATAATAATAGAAAAGTTGAGTGGGATGCGAAAACCGTTAGTTTTACAGACAAAGATTGGCGATATAGACAACGTAGAGACAAATTACTAAACAACGCAGCCTCACGCATTACATGGAAAAACCGAAAAAAGAAAGTTGCTCAATTTATTGGTGGTTCTATTGCGGCTTTTGGTATGGGAGGAGTTTCGCGTGGGTTATATGATCTTGTTGGAGAAGGTATGTTTGATGGAACCATTCCAGATACAAGTAATCTTGAGAACACAGATGTTCAAGAAACCAACCCTCAGGACTCAGGTACAGAAGGAGGTGATCAAAATGATGGAGAATCGCTTGAAGAAAACGAGACAGCCGAATCAGGTAGTACTGAAACAGAACCGTTTGATACTGCTCATAAAGACCGAATCTTTATTGGTAGGGGTGAAGGGATTATTCATGCCTTTGAGCGGCAGATTCAAGCAAGCGCTGAATTACAGGAACATTTTGGTTTGTCCGAAGGATATAGTCAAACCGAATTGGATAATGCTGCCTTTAAGGCTGCCCAAGAATTAGGATACGTATCACCAGAAGGAGCAGAGGTTCGTGTCTACTGGAACGAAGGTGCAGGTTACGAGCTATCGGTAGATGGTGACAATCTTTCTGTACAAGAATATGAGGATATCCATCAAAATGCCGATGGTTCCTGGGAAGGAACCAAGGTAGAACACCACCGAACTGAGAATGGTTTTGAAGGTGATGGTCATGATGGTATTGAAGATAAACGAACAGGAACCGATGAACGGTATGAGTATCTCCACTCAGGTAATGCCACAGGTGAAATAGAAGAAGCGGTATCACAAATGCAGGTTAATAATGAAGGGATCGTAAGTGATGCAAAACTTGAAGATCTAACCCCTCCCTATAACCCAGAAAACTACCTAGATGCATCAGCTAATAGCGCTGCTGGGCTTGCTGAAGGTGAAAGTAATATTAATAATTGGCTACCAACTAATGAGCGACTGAGTGGTCAGCTGGATCAGACTGTTCCCCTAGGAGAAGCACCCGAGCTAATATCAACACCGGACACTCATTTAACCTATCAAAACACCCTGGATTACAGAGATTTTACTGGCAATATTCGTGACTTACCAAATGAACTCGGTGGGTGGAAAAATAACACTGCGGGGATTACCTTTGCTAATGGTAAAATTGTTCCCCAAGAAATTCTAGACCTTTTCCCGCGAAATAAAGTAAGTATCACTGATGGTCAGGAACTGTTAGATGCTATGGGGCTCAAAATTAATCCTGACAACAGCACTGTGTTTCACCCTATAAACAACAATAATCAAAACATCACCCTAGAAATGATTTATCAACGTGTTGATGTTGATAAGGTTATTGAAAATCTGACTACCATTCGCGAGGCACGTGGATAAAGCATTGCATTCCCAGCTAATTCATTCATACTTACACCATGTCCGAAAACACAAACCAAAATCCTGAACAAGAATTATTTACCATCGAAGATATTATCAGTGCTTCATTTGATTTTTCATCATACTCTGATGAAGAGCGTGCGAGTTTAATAGAAGAAACTTCATCAATGATTATGGAGGCATCACTCTTGCGGTCGCTCACTGATGCCCCTGAAGACATCCAGGATGCGTTTCAAAACATGATTGAGAGTGAACCAAGCGAAGAAGAAATGGGTGACTTTATCAATAAAAACTTTCCAAAATTCCAAGAAACGGTCATTGAGGAACTTGATATCTTTCTAAATTCTGAGGATGCAGATGACGTTGCTCCAAAAACAGAGGAGGAAGAATAAACACCTATCCGTCCAGTAAAAATACCCACTATCCTCCGGGTATTTTTATTTTCGAATCAAAAATAACGGAAACCTAGGTCGATCAGTGGTGTTTTTATAATCTCACTTTAATGGTGTGAAAGTAATCAGACAAATTAGTCTGATTCAGGGAAACATTCTACATAGGGGTGCGTGGGCTGAGGGTATCTGCGTCGTGATTTCCTTGTTACACAGCATAGACCCCTTCTCAGCCCACGCCGCACCCCACCCCAAATCACCAAAAAACTTTCTGGTATACTACAGCGACTATGTCCTCGTATTCCAACATTCCAAGCTACCTAGCACACCTCAATGAACAACAGAGAGAGGCTGCGCTCACCACCGATGGGCCACTCCTTGTTGTGGCTGGGGCAGGAACCGGAAAGACGACAACGCTCGTTCATCGCATCATTCATCTTATTAAAACCGGGGTGCATCCACATGCTATTATGGCAATCACCTTTACGAATAAAGCTGCTCAAGAAATGAGAGAACGTGTGCATGCAGCACTTCCCGAGTACTCAGAAAAACCTTTTGTCAGCACCTTTCATGCTCTCGGAGTACGCATTTTACGTGAACATGGTTCTCGTATTGGATTATCGCGATACTTTACCACCCTCGATTCATCAGACAGCCGAGCCTTAATTAAACAGGCTATGAAAGACAGGGATATTGATCCACAACAGTGGGAGCCAAAAACCATTGCAAGCATCATCGGTCACGCAAAGGCAAAAAATCAAAACCCCGATGAACTAGAGGTGAGCAATAACCCTGCTTATGCCATCACCCAAGAGGTCTGGAGACGCTATGAGGAACTTAAACTTCAAGAAAAAGCATTAGATTTTGCAGATCTATTGGTACGTTCCTACCGCCTCCTGAAAGACTACCCAGAAGTACTACAGTCATATCACACACGATTTAGCCATTTTCACGTAGATGAATACCAGGACACCAATGCGATTCAAAAACATCTTGTGACCCTCTTGTCGCAAGAAAAAAATAATATTTGTGCCGTTGGGGATGGAGACCAAACCATCTATTCGTGGAGAGGGGCTGATATTAAAAATATTCTTCACTTTGAGAAAGATTTTCCTGGTGCAAAAGTTGTTATTCTTGATCAAAACTACCGGTCGAGTAAAAATATTCTCAACGTCGCTCATCACATTATTTCAAAAAACACAGAACGTATTGATACACAACTGAACACAAATAAACCAGGGGGTACCTTGCCTATCTTTTATGAAGCTTTCTCTGGAAAACAAGAAGCTACATGGGTGGCACAAACCATTAAAGAACAAATTGCTGCAGGAGTTCCCGCAGCACAGATTGCGGTCCTCTTTCGCACCAATTTTCAATCACGACTCTTAGAAGAGGCTTGTCTCTACCACCAGGTACCCTATCATGTGATTGGGGTAAAATTCTTTGAACGAAAAGAAATCAAAGATGTTATGTCTTATATCCGTGCTGCCTTAGACCCAGCGTCACTCACCCACCTAAAAAGAGTTATTAACACGCCTAAACGCGGGATTGGAAAAGTAGCTGTGGCAAAAATATTCTCCAATGACCCCGGAGGACTCTCTCCTAAGGCACAATCTGCTTACCAACACTTTCAACAACTGCTCTCAAATATTCAAACCTATGCACAAGAAAACACGGTCTCTGATTTAGTACGGTACGTCATTATTGAAAGCGGGTTCCAAACCAAACTCTCACAAGGAAGTGCCGAAGACCAAGAGCGCCTGGAAAACATGAAAGAACTCGTAACCTATGCACAAAAATATGACGGGTATGAAGATGGGTTAGATATTTTTTTAGAAGAAGTCGCTCTCCTATCAGACCAAGACAATCTCTCTCAAAAAGAAAGTGAAAATCGTGTAAAACTCATGACTATTCATGCCTCAAAAGGTCTTGAATTCCAACATGTTTTTGTAGTTGGTCTTGAGCAGGGACTCTTTCCATCGCAACGAGATGACGCAAAGACAAACCATGAGCGCGAAGAAGAACGACGCCTCTGTTATGTGGCTTTCACCCGAGCAAAAGACCAGCTCTACCTATCCTATGCAAAACTCCGAACTATCTACGGACAACAACGTATTAACGAACCCTCGGAATTTCTTCGAGACATTCCAGACGAACTCTTAACCTATGCAGAAGAAGACCGTGGGGATGATGAATTTACAAGTTCATATCTTATTTTTTAACACCAATCATCCCCCTCAGCTTGCCGGGGTTTTTTGATAACCAAAAACCCTTTCGGGGTGTTACACAAAACCACCTATAGGTCACCCTCATTAAAACCTGTGAAGATAATATCAACACCACCTCTAAACCTGGACCAAGCCCGCGGCCTCACGTAGGATGATGATATGAGTATTCGCCCTAAAAAACACTACGGACAAAACTTCCTGAATAATCCCGGGGTTCTCCGTACTATTTGTAAAACAGCAGATATTCAATCCGGGGATACGATATTAGAAATTGGTCCAGGAACCGGGGTGCTCACACAGGAGCTTTTACAACAACAGGCCCAGGTCTATGCTTTTGAAATTGACCATGAATTAGTTCAAGAGCTCGAACAAAAATTTGCAAAAGAAATTTCAAACGGACAGCTTATACTCATCGAGGGTGATGTTTTAAAAACAACACTACCCAAAGAACTTACCAAACAACCCTACAAACTGGTAGCAAATATTCCTTACTATATTACCAACCTCATTCTTCGAACCTTTCTATCCCACCAACACCAACCCAGCCAAGCAACCCTCCTTGTCCAAAAAGATGTAGCAAAACGAATTATTAATCCAACACAGGAAAGTATTCTTTCACTATCGGTAAAAGCATATGGTGAGCCTGAATATATTATGACCGTATCGCCTGGTTCTTTTATCCCAGCTCCAAAAGTCGACTCAGCAGTACTCCATATTCACAACATTAGTCGAAATCAGTTCTTCAGTCGCCAGCATGAGACCTTATTTTTTAAGCTCATCCGCAGTGGTTTTATGCACAAACGAAAACATCTCGCTTCAAATCTTGGGCACCATATACATGACAAAAAATGGTGGGTGGACACCCTCACAACCCTCAGCTACCCAGCGACGGTTCGTGCTGAGTCATTAAGCCTCCAGGATTGGCTTTTCTTGTCTGAAAAAATATCACACGACAAGGAAGGGTCGATCAATACCTAGATTGCGCAGCTCTATATGAAAACGTATACTAGAACCATGAAATGGTCCTCGATCTGTAAAAAACTTCCAAGCCTATGGATTCAACGTATGATTCTGGGAACTATTGTTTTAGTATTACTTGGGCTCATTGGGTATGAGTTTTGGAAAGCACACCAAGCTCGAGAGCAGGAACGTGAACAAGGACTCCAGGTGCAATACCTCGATCCAAATACCGGTACGAACCAGCAGGATAGTGATGGTGACGGGGTGCTGGATTGGGAAGAATACCTGTGGGGACTCAATCCCCAAATCGCTGATAGTGACGGCGATGGTGTAAATGATCGTGAATACCTCCTTAAAAGAAAAGAAGAGGAACAAATTGCACTCCTTGGACTTGAAGAAGTTACCGCTAATTTTGAACAACAACCTCAAGCTGATCAAATTGGTCAGAGCCTGTATACCTTTGTGAGTCTTCTTCAAGAGTCAGGACAAGAATTAGATGAAGCAAGTCAGGCACAGATTTCAGATAATATTGCGGAATACCTAGGTGAACTTACTATTGCAAGTGAGCTGTACGTACGGGACGACCTCAATCTTGTGGCCAATACCCAGGCCTATAGTTATGCATATCGAGATAAACTGAACCAACTCCTTGAAAGCTATTCAATTACCCTTCAAGACATTGAGATACTCATTCAATCAGTGGAAACACAGGCAGCCTACGAGACACGTATCCGAAACATGTCTCGAGAATATGATGAGCTTGTTCAAGAACTCATTATTATGGAGGTTCCCTATGCTATTGCTGGGCGACATACCCAACTTACCAACAACATCAACCAAATTGCTGGGCTCTTAAAAAATCTAGACTCTGATGATGTTGATGAAATTGTTACTCTATCTGGGCTTTCTCAAATGGAAAAGTTCCTTATTAACATCCAAGAATCTCTAGTCTTTATTCGACGATTTTTTGAAATTATTGAAGACGAGAGTGTTTTTGAAACGATGCGTACTGTATAAGTATAAGCTCTTGCGTGTATAGGAAAAGTTGTTAAAGTGACCATAACACTCTTTTAGTGTGTTAATTATTAAAATTTTATAGGGTTTTAGGTATCTATTATCTAAAACACCATACACAAAAATATATGTTTGATTTAAAAGTATTGCAGGGAACCCTGCAACAAATTGAAGAGGAAAAAAATATTCCTCGCGAAAAAATTTTAGAAGCTATTGAACACGCACTGGCAGCTGCCTATAAAAAAGATTATGGGGCACGAGGACAAATCATTCGCGCGCAATTTAATCCAGAAACGGGTGATATTGAATTTTATCAAGTAAAAACGGTGGTTGATGATAGTTTAGTAAAGCCAGCTCTGACTCAAGAACAACTTGATGACCCAAATTTTGAAGAGGAAGTTGTTGAAGGAGACGAGCGTGTTCGCTTTAATAGTGAACACCATATGTATCTCGACGATGCAAAGCTCTTACGTCCCGGAGCACAAATCAACGATGAAATGGTATTTCCTTTGGATAATCCACTCCTAGATAATGAAGAATTCGGACGTGTTGCTGCAATGACAGCAAAACAAGTCATTATGCAAAAGCTTCGCGAAGCTGAAAAAGACATCAAGCTACGGCGTTATGAAGGACTTGTGGGTACCGTACTCACAGGAACCGTTCAAAAGGTAAGTGCAGGGAAGGTTTTTGTTGAATTGGCACCACGTACCGTTGGGGTTATTGATGAAAACAACCAATCACGCGGTGAGTGGTATCGAACGGGTGACCGAATTAAGGTACTCCTTACCGAAGCAGAGGCTGGAACACGCGGGGTACGTTTACACCTATCTCGAAACAATCCCCAGTTAATCGTTGAGTTGTTTAAACTTGAGTCACCAGAAATTGCTACCGGAGCTGTTGAAATCAAGGCAATTTCTCGTGAGGCTGGGTCACGTACAAAAATTGCAGTATATAGTAATGATCCCGATGTAGATCCTATTGGGGCGTGTGTTGGTCAACGTGGGTCTCGAATTAATGCAGTTGTAGGTGAACTTGGTCATGAGAAGATTGATATCACCCTCTGGTCTGAAGATGAGCTGTTGTTTGTTGCCAATGCGCTTGCACCAGCAACGGTCATTGATATTGAAGGAGATCTCGATGCAAAAGAGGCAAAAGTAACCGTAGCCGATGACCAACTATCACTTGCTATTGGAAAAGAAGGTCAAAATGCACGACTTGCAGCCCGTTTGACTGGTTGGAAAATTGATATTTCAGGAACCGGTGATGGTGGCGTCATGGAGGCTGGTACCGAAGAGGGATTCTCGTCTCTTGAGAGCCTTGTAGAAGGAGATAATCAAGAACCAAAAGAAGAATCTTCAAAAAGTGAAGGGGAAGATGTTGAAGTAATGGACGAGAACGAAACCTAAAACCCTCAAGAGGAAAGTACTGAGGAATAAGAAATGAATTCGTTATAGGAGAAAGTTTCACCACCCCTTAATTTAACAAAATATCTCACACAAAAACCAAGTTCTACACATGTGGAGAACTTGGTTTTTGTAATGCTTTACGCATTGTTGTACATGGTGGTATACTGTCGACAGTATTTATGAGTGATAACATCATTAAAGACACCCGTGTGTTTCCAGAAGAAATGCATGAATCATATCAAAAGACAAAAAAAGAATCCAAAGACAATCCACTTGGCGTTCTGTGGTGGATTATTGGTCTCTTGGTACTACTTGCTATCGTTTTTTATGTAGGTCTCTGGGCGGGGAAACGCACCCAAGAACAGGTACAAAATCAAAATACCCAAGAACAAGTAAATACCGTAGTTGCAGAGCAGCATTCGTATCAACTCTATGCCGATGAAAATGCCCGCACCCAACGTTTACGTAATTTTTTTGGAGAATAGCTTATGACACAGAATCTTAACAACAATGTGATAAAAAAATCTTTGGCCGGAATAGTAAGTCTAGGTTTGTTAGTTTCGCTAGCTTTTATAAGCACCAACACTAATGCGCAGAGTAGTAACACCGTTGATTGTACGGAATATTCAGGAAACAGTCAGACAAACTTATTTGGGTACATTATGGTGGAAAATCTCCCTAGCGACGTTGGGCCATTTGGAGATGAAGATCGGGCTAATAGAATTTTTGTAAACTCTGACGATGATCCATACGTAGGTGGTGAACAATACGCTGTACAATACGATCGTCAAAATGAAATCTTTTCAGGAAGAGGTTGGAATAATCAAATTGGCTGGGTAGATTTTAACTACGGAAATACAAACCAAGCAAAAGTAACGGCAGCCGACGGAAGTTTTCGTTGGGGATACTGGCAAGGAATTATTGAAGGGTTGAACAATGTTGAATATTCAAATGAACAAGGTAACTTTATCCTTTCTGGTACTGCACCAGAAAACTTGGAAGATACGGGAGATGGTGTCAAAATTGGGCTAGGATATCTTGATTTTAGTAATGTATCATTTAATCGTCCGGATGATATTCCAGCTGAGTGTGTCGAGAGTATTGATGTACTTGTTGATGGGTCAAGTAATGTAAATCTAGATTCATGTAATGAAAGGGTGCGTATTCAATGGAACTCATCTAATGTTGTAGATTGTCAAACCGTCAGTAACGGAGCCCCATGGGTAAACCCTGGTAGCCGTAATGAAGTGAATATAAGCGGAGAAAACTCTGGACTCATTACCGAGTCGAATAGCCCGTCGGTATTTAGTATTGAATGTACCGGGGAGCTCAGTGGAGATACCTTGCGTGGATCAGCAATTGCTAGTTGTGTAGACCCGAACAATGGTTGTGAAACAGATGGTAGTTGTCCTGGAGGTCCGGGTGATGATGAAAATCGTTTCGATTTTATCGAATCTTAAACTAATTATTATGTCTATGAAGAAATTTTTACACAATTACGTACGTCCTGTTGCTCTGTGGGTGCTTCCCCTTGCAGTACTGTTAACTGCCGGGGTTGGTAGTGCTGTATTTTACCAACCAGGAGACAACATTGACCCTATTATCAACCCGGGGAACGATGCTCAATCTATTGATACGATCTCTATTGGGGGAAGTAATACCCAAGGTTTGGTTGGGCTAGATGTTGCTGCAGGAAATACACGCTCTCATTTTGATGAAGAGGGGAGTTTATTTGCGGTAATTGGGGATTTGTTTGCGCTCAATAGTGATGGGTTTATGTGGTTAGGGGAACAAGACGCCTTTGAAAACATAGTAGGGACCACACTAGGTAGTTCAATCAACCTCCCACAAAACGAACTCAATGTTCAGGGAACTTTTCTTTCAACAGACTTAGAAAACCTAAACAACCAACAACTCTGTGTAGGTTCTGAGGGAATCTTATTTTTGTGTGAAAACTTAGCACCAAGTCCCAACTGGTGGGCAGGAGTCTGGACTGATTGGGGGGTCTGTGAAAATGGGTTACAAACCAGCACCCGTGATGTGCAGTGTCGTGTTGGATCAACTACCGTTCCTGATAGTGAGTGTGATCCATTAACTAAACCAGACGATACTCGTACCCAGAGTTGTACCCTTGATAGTTACCAATGGGTAGAAGACCCTGGCCCATGTTTCTCCGCTTCTGGTTCATGTTCAGGGACTAACCAAGCAGATGGTG
>JAOXNJ010209206.1:0-14821 GCA_028566655.1 Metis holothuriae | reverse complement strand
TTCGTCTCCTTATTGGCACATCTCGCTAGTAAGCAAAGAATAGGTATAGATAATTATTTCACAAACTTTTCACACTCGGTCAATGAGATTGGTGCTTACTAGGGCATCGGCAACGGCCTCCTCTGCCTCTGTGGAGTGTTTCAAAGTTCGGTGCTGTGAATGTGGTGGCAGACGTGTAGTTGGTGAGCGATTAGTGCTTTGCTGATTGCTTGAGCGGTTAAAGCGATTAGGACTGGCTTCCCTTGACGTTAATGCATTAGTGCGTACGGGCAATCCTCCCGACCTACGACGACCCAACTGTAACACATACAATACAAAGCATTGAGAGGTAACTTTCGCTCACAATGATACTGGAGAAATTAATAAATCTGTACCGTATTAGGCGTATGGTTCTGATCTTGCTGATAATAAGTGTGGTATGATCTGAGCGATGTTGGTGATGTAGACCTTGATCCCGGTTGCGAGTGTACTTTGCTAGAGCCATAATAGTGCCCTTGTTGGCCACTGCTACTGCTGAAGGGACTGCGACCTATTCGCTCACTGGGAGTAGAAGTGTTAGTGTTAGGAGAGTTCTCCAAAGAGCTCTTACGACGTGCTGAGGAAAGTAAAAAATTACTCGTTTATTTCTATTATCAAAAAAACCTTCTTCGAGTTTAGTTTACTTTATTTTGTATTTTTTGAGTTGGTGAACTTACTAAGAGTGAGAGCGTTGGTGGCGATGTTCATGCGATTACGCATAGCATATTGCGAGCGCACCTTTGCCCTTCGCACTGCAGACGCATCGATAGCAGAATTAGACCTTGGTGTGAAACCGGTAGAAGGAGAAGCAAAGCCACTTGAAGAGGCAGGAGGAGGTGTCACTGTTACAGCTCCTAGAACGAAATGCGTTTTTAAAACTCTACTTACAATGAAAGAAAATATCTACAAGCTAATTCTATCGAATAAATAGATTTTTCACTTTTCCAAATGCAACGGAGTCGAAATTACGAATATTCTGTGCCAAGTAAATCTGAAAACTAATTTTAGTGGAACTGGACCAATGAGTGCTATGCGTAAAATACACTGTACAGGTGCCTTGAGAGAATTTTAAAGTACCAGTGCGACCGAGAAATAAAGTAGTAGCTTTGGTTTGCTTTGGGTTTCGTTTTTTAAGTTTAAAACACCTTTTGGGATGCGACTTTTTCTTCTTATCACTTCTACTCCGCTCTTGGATCTCATTAGTGCTGTTTCTCTAACTCTTTCGCTGTCCTCATTTTGAGGAGCCAAGTTACTACTTACAGATCGGCTCAAGATGCCAGGAGTCAGTTCTCGTAAATCCGAATGAGCAAGACATAGGTACCAATTAAAAACACTTCAGACTATTATTCAGTTCAGATTTGGGCGACTAAAGGCTTCTAGAATACCTGTGGATCCGATTTTGGGTGGAGTTGAATAGGCGGGAATACCACTTGCATGCATTGTTGTATTCTTCTTTATCACCGGTCTCCTAGTAGCCTGAGGGTTGTGGTCGTAGAGATTCTCTTGAGAGTTATTCACAGAGTGTTGTCTCGATCTTGAAGCATTATTTCTCTTTACGTTATTGTTGTTAGAGGGTATATGATGAAGCGATGTATTTGACGAGCTGTTCGAGACGTCACCACCAAAAGTGTTGCTTGCTGCCGAGCCGTTGCTCTGGACCATTCGACGTTGGTTGGGATCCAGCGATTGCAAAAGCTGCTCGCCTTCGGCCTTAAAATGATCTGAGAATCCCCAAAAGGCCCTGCAAAAATCAATCAGTTTACCATAGTAGAAACCTTGAAAAACAGTATAACTGACTATGACTACTCACTTCCTGGCAAGCTGTCTGGCATCAGGGTCTGCGTCTGCAACTCCTTTCTTAATAGATTCTTTCACGATTGCGAGGTGCTTGTCAATGCAATGTGTGGGCCATTGACGCAGAAGCTGATCAAGAAACTCGAGCGAGTAACGACGTAACTCACGCGATTTAGACGATATATTTGAGGTTAAAATCGGCAAGAATCGAGGGCTGAAAAGAAATGAGAATTCCCTTAGTTACGAATATTTTAAAAGAAAAGGGAAACCATGTCCTTACTTGTAGGTATTCCGTATGACGATTCTCATGCAGACAATTCCCGACGTGGCCATGACTTTGGCCGAACTCTGAATGAGGTTTATCAAAGGTTGCATTTGAACCTCAAGAAACCGACCCGCTTTCTGCCCCAGAAGCTCAGACATGTAAGCGGTTGTGATACAGGCCTCGCGCACCACCTTTTGAATGCAATCGATGGCGTAAATATATAAAAAAAAATCATACTCTGAAAAAAGGCCAATATTTCAGCACACACACCTGTGATCTGAGGTCTTTGAGACTGACTTGGAAAGGGACCTCTAAGTACTTGAGAGCCAGCGACATCTCTTCATAGTCGGCGGCGCCAGCGATCATGAGAGAACGGACTCGTTGCAAGGCATCTACGCGCACCTTCCAGTCATTCGAGCTCTTGGACAACGTATCCTTAATCTAAAACACGTCATTCCCGTAATAAAAGATTTTGCCGATTCGCAAGAGGACAAAGAAAATACCTTGGTGAATTCGTCATTGAGCATCTTTCCACTGGAAATGTTGACGCGCTTCACATCCTGGAATGCTTGTACGAAGCTCTCCTCATCCACCGCCCCAGCTCCACTTTGACCTTGAGGAAAGAGTTAAAAATAGAATAAGGAAAATTCGACTATGAACTGAACATGCTATTTTGCGTGGAATGCAGAGCCTGATCTTGTTTTTAGGCCTTACCGGAAGCGGCTCCCCTGAGCGAGGGGTTCCGTCTCAGCGTGGATCCCGTGGCAGGCGGCTTGGACGTTTCTAACGACGACCATTTCAACAACGTTAGATTATTAGTGCGACAAGGACGAGGCACACGCAGAAACAGCAAGTCGATAGTCGACCAAGCTCTCGTTAGTAGCAATTGCTAGGCACTCGGGGTTGACCCGTGAGTAATGTTTACCGTTTTTGGCCAATGGAGGCTTGAAGTTGGACTCCTCGCGCTGCTCCACCGGCACGCTGCTCGACCGCAGCTTGGACATCATGGCCTGCAATCAAGTCAAATTGTTGGATAACTTCTCTAAACACAGTCACAAACAGACTGACCGATGCGTTGTCGGCGACGTCTCTCGATCCGAAGGGAGCGCCTGTACGGGGCAACAAGCGAGACGGTTACGTTTAGTGTTAACAACCAAGCCTCGAACATCAAGAATAATGCAAAACATGAATTGTGCGAGACCCTGTCCGAGGTGTCTGTGCACGTTGGCCATGGTGGGGGAGCAGAAGGACGCCAATGCAGTCGTCAAGTATGCTGGAGTAGTGCTGGCCGTTTGCGAATGATGGATTCGCACAAGAACGTGGCAATGCAAGTGAATGTGTAATTCAGCGCGGTCCTTGGCGACACGCGCGCATCACGACGGCCACGGTGCACGCGGTCCACCTGGTGCACTCAATGACCTTCCCTCACTCCGTTCCGGAATCACTTCACCCACTCGGCCACTCCATTCGCCGTGCCTAAAGCCAACTACAGCCGCAATTGTGACCAGCTAAAATACAAAGAAAAAGCGCCCAAACCAAATTCCGACGCCGTCAAAAAACGCTCTCGATCAACTCCAAAAAGGCACATTTAGACGGATTTCAACGCTCTAAAATACTTTGAATTCAGTAAAAAGTTATGAAAAACAACGTTTATTTGTGACAATTGACCATAGCATACACTTTGGAAGGGAAAGGGGGCTTAACCCATATATTACGTGGTGTATCCGGTGGCAACAGCTGGTCACGGCTCGGCGGCGAATTGGCGCCGCGGCCGCTCTGTTTACGTGGGCGGCGGGCGGCGGAGGACGCCGGACTTGGAGGAAGCAAAAAATAAACTAATCACGCGACAGCTGACATGGGCCATTTTGAAGGGAATGCATGCTGAATAAATATGTAGATCTTTGCAGAGGCTCTCTCAAACTATTTTAGAGACACTTTTTCATTTCAGGAACAATTTTTATTAAAATGACATTGATTTAGCTGATACTCAGTAGTGATTAAGTGTCTCCGTGCCGAGTTCTGACGTGTTCAACGAGATATTCCTTGCGCTTGAAGGCCGCTGGACAGTGGTCGCACCGGTATCCCCTGAAATTCTCGTGCATCTCGAGCATGTGGCGACGTAAATTGTGAGCACGACTGAAGCCTCGACCACAGATATTGCACACCCGAAGCACTGGGACACGTGCCTTGTTCATCTGAAACGAAACAAATTGGCTTTGCAATTAGAATCGAAAATTTTAAGAACAAGTTTAAGCAGCTGGCAATTCAATCAACGTCTGGGCCGAGGGAAAGAAAAACACGCTTCATTTGAATGAAACGAAAAGTCTTGTGAGGACAATAATGCCCTTCACTTGCAATACACTGCTGCTCCTTTAAATGTGCAATAATTTTGCGGCAACACCTCTAAATGCACACATCCAAAGATAATCACGCCTGTTCTTCTCAGCCAGAGCTTAAGTCATTCCAAAGAAGGGGATAGACAGTTCGGTGCAGACCGATCTTTATTACAAGCTTCACTGTGGTGACAGAGAATGCGTTATTTGTTGTATCATTCAAATAATTGGGGATTGTGAACAAGAAATATCATTTCAAAGAGCTTTTTTGGCGTTTTTCTCAAAATACATTTAAGGACATCTTTGAAGGAATGGGCATCAGTGTCCAATGATGTCTCTGTGTCTGCTCTTGATGTGCTTCATCATGCTCTCCTTGTGCTTGAAGCTCATGTCGCAGTAGGGACAGTGACTGTTGCGCTCCTCCGAGTGCACGACCATCATGTGACGCTGCAGGTTGTAGAGTCGACCGAAGTCGCGGTTGCACAACGAGCAAACGAACCGGTCCATCCGCGGGTCCATCTGGAACAACCCACTGCATTTACACCATCGTCAAAAACTCATCGGTCTTAGGTAGTATTCTAAATCCAGCCAACCGAAAACTCCTCTCTTTAGCATGGCTACCCCAAGGCACTATTATTGCCGACATGGATCAAACACCTTTGTACACTAAAAAAGTGACGAAAAGGCCTGACCAAACGCATGCCATCAATCATATTTGCTATACATCACTTCAACTCGCAATTTATTAGCATCGTACATACATTGGAAGATCAAACTATCACTTGGTTTATTAAACCATATCTCTTGGGAAATGTGCGGGAAGAACAGAAGAACTCTAGTGATAAATGAATTCGGAGTGCTTGGCTCTTGTGTGCTTGTCCAGATGCTGCTTCCTCTTGAATCTCAGAGGACAGAAATTGCAGCCGAAGGCTCTGACATCGTCGTGCACATCCATGAGGTGTCGCTGGAGATGAGCCACTCTAGAGAAGCGCTTCTTACACAACCGACACACCAAACCCGAAGCCCTCTCCACCTGGAACACAGAGAACCAATGCAAAAAATGTGCCTTCTTCGGTGCCTACTAATGGAAAATGACGGAGAGGAACGAATGTTACCATCAAAGTCCATCTTAGGTTAAAATACGCAGAAATCGACCCTCATATCAAATATTTCGAGTGTGGAAGGCTTTCGCAGTGAAGAGAGGAAGTGTTGACATTTCATTTAGTGGGCTTGTATTCGATGGTTTCGATCTTGACCTCGGTGGCCTCCACGGCGTCGGCCTTGTCCTCCGCCTCTTGGTTCCGCTCCTGGTTGTTCTCGTCGTCGTCGTTGTCGTCGTCGATGTAGACGGTGTGGCGCCTGTCCATCAGCTCGATGTTGTGTCTGCGGCGCATGTGTCTGTAGAGACTGCTGGAGCGCGTGAAGCGGTGCTGGCAGATGTGGCAGCTGAAGAAGAGGTTGTCCTCGCAGTGGTGCTTCTCGCGCATGTGCTGCACGTACGTGATGCGGCGCCCCGTGTGCTCCCCGCACAGCTCGCAGAACGCGAACGGCGGCACGCCGGGCAACCGCACCGGCTACGGCAACAACGCCACAGTCACTAACAGCACCATTTCAATTGGGGAGGAACGAGGCCGTTTATACGAGCTCTACAATACTCGTTCTCCTTACATTCATCTACTTCAAACAAGGTCTGTCACTTTAATTCGTCGGACTTCGAAAGTAAAGGGGACTTGGAAAGGGAAAGCTATGTCGTTCAACTAGAAGGACATACCTATATGTATACCCCACTATAGAGTGAGACGTCGATCAACTAATAATTATGCATACAGAGATGAGGATGGTTTAAACATTCCTTTAAATGTATTAATGAGTACTTTAAGGCTGAGACACCTTTGACATTGATGAAAGCTACTTCCACAAATTCGTGGATATTACATACAGGAAGAGGCTTGGACACATAACAGCTTGCTTTGCTTCAATTAAGTCTGAGGCCCTTTCCGATTCTACCTTTTCTTAGGTGAGTAAAGGTTGGCGAACACTTTACAGTGTCCTAAAAACCACTTGAAATTTTACGTCTTTGACCTCAATTCCACTCAAATAACAGTTTTTTTTGGAACAAATTGACAGCCAGCAATGTTTATTGCTGCACGATTTGCAGCTTGTGCACGTTGCGCATGTGTCTGTAGAGCGACCCGCTCTGCGTGAACCTGCGGCCGCAGACGGAGCAGCCGAAGCGGTAGCGCTTCTCGGACGACAACGGCGGCAGAATGACGTGCGACGAGTCCGTGGCGCTCTCCTCTTGCTCGGCCGCACACAGTTGGCCCACGCTGAAGCGCTTCGCCAACGACTTCTCCGGCTGCAATCAACAAGTCTGCCACTAAGCCAAAAGTCACAAGGATTGGGGAGGAAGAACAAACGACTAATAGAATTTTGAAGCTCTGAGTCACACTCAATCTGAAGGAAACTCGTACTTGCTCTAGACAAGATCGTGTGTGAATAATTGGAGTGGGAGTGTCTCGCCAATTTGTCGGCAAAAAGAAGGTTCAATTAACTAACGACTCCGTTAAGAAAATATGCGTACTTGTCCCATTCATCTCTCAAGTAAACTACGATACATCTTTCTGTACCACCGCATTTACTTACACACGACGCCCAGCGATTTTTGTCAAAGGTCTCTGCATACAAAAAGGAGAAATACGTGGGTAGGAGTAGGAGCCAGTACTGGGGAGCATTTATAGATCAAACGCCCGTCTCAGAGACTCTTGGCAGTCTGTGGCTCTTAGGGCCAACCTCTAGTATGAAGTGTTGAATTGTAACGTGAAGTTAAATCTTGCCAAGTTTAACACTGTTGGACATTCTATGTAGGATTTGCTGTCGTCTTAGACGCAGGCTCGTTCGAGTTTGAGACTGAAGAACTCCTCGTCGGTCATTCTGTGCTTGTCCCAGCAATGTCTGCGCATGCCCCCCTTGTATCTGAACTTGATGCCGCACCTGGGACATTCGAAGGGCTTCTCGCCCGTGTGCGAGCGCAAGTGGCGTCGCAAATCGGCTTTCTTCTTGAAATAGTGCTGACACACGGGACAGACATGCGGATTCGCCTCCAGCGAAGAAGAGATCTGAAAGCACCTCACACTCAAGACTCTTTCTGAAGTAGAGCCAACGATGGGGAGGAACGAGAGCCAAACGACTCCACTAAAGCAGTCTTGTCCATAATAACCATTCTTAAGAAAGGGAAGGGCGTGGAGGAAGGAACAGTTAGGAAAATTTTTAGGCTATTTAAGCCTGGAATTGACAAGTTATGTTAAAGAAATGGAAGATGATAAAAATACTTAATCGCCTTTCTGGGTAGCTCATTGCAATGCCATCAAATAATTTACTCATGCTCCTATTAATTTTCTTCAGTCTAGAGAAAGTCGAGGGGAAAAATCGGAAATTTGGAGCGATAATTCCTATCGAGCAGCCATAAATGCAGTCAAGCTCATTAATTGTTTGGTCCATTTACCGCTCAATGCAACCAATATAGGTATAAAGGAATCGAAGATGATATATGTAAAATAAGGGTAATACAAGCATATATTTTCCGTTAAGCATACGCAAGTTTCCTGGTTACCCATGGAACAGTTTGGGGCAGCTATTTGAGATCATTGAGCATGTGTTGGAGTGCATTGGCCCTGCGTTTCCTGAGGCCCGATCTGAGTGCCTGAAAGGAGAGATTCTCGGCCAACTCGGGATGCGTTGCCAGCTCCTGGTCGAAGATGAGCGAGAGCGGGTCCGTCGAGTCCTCGGCCCTGCGCTTCATGCGGTTTTTGGCGTTCAGCAAGTCGATGGCCTTAGGGTCGTCCTCGCACCTGTGCTCACTCACTCTCAACAAAGTTGAAGATTTCATCACTGCTTTGCCAGGACAATTGCGATGACGACATCGCAAATAAAGCTTGCCACCTCTGGAGGTGTTGTACTGAGTATAAGCCTTGCCCTCGCTCACGTAGAGACTCGAGCCCCGACGACCGCCCTCCACCACCACGAACGACTGAGCCTTGCACAACGAGAGCCACCAAGTCAGGCATGAAGCGTAATAATCGGAAGAACTCATTAAGGCCATAAAGGCAACACCACCACTCGGGCACTTGCGATTGCCCCTTGAAGGCGTTTGCCCAAAATTGATTTTTTCGTCACTGCTTGTACACTGCGACATTAGGGGGTATAAAACCATATTGAGTCTCTCGGGGAAAAGGCAAAGCGACTCAACCAAACTCAGTCTCAATTCGTCTTACTTTCTTGTTAGTGATTTTTAAGGGCAAGTGCAGTGTAAATATTTCCATAAAATTGCGCATCGTGAGTTTGAAAAATCTTGTCTACTTGGGCGATTCCTTCTCGATGAGCGGTAGCACTGCCTCGTTGATCAAGCAATCGTCGAATTCGCCACCGTGCTTCTCCCTGACGTGTCTGATGGCGCTACATCGTTGCGAGAATTGTCGGTGGCAAAAACTGCACTCGAAAGGCTTGGCGCCGGTGTGTACAACCTCGTGGCGACGCAGATGTGAAACCGAGGAAAACACCTTGTGGCAGATCGAGCACCGACTTCTATACCACGACTCCCTCTGTGTACAATCAAACAATGGCTATAACCTAGACCTCAAAGAAAAAAAGCACAAAGTAAAGGAAGCTTTGAGGTTGGCCAAATAACTTTACACCAACCTAGGATCAAATGGAGTACTCAACACACGAGTACTGCTCACTCGATTAGGTCCAACTCAAACGTCGGCTATATCGACACCAGTAGCTTTCACAAAGTAGTTCAACCAATTAATACATTGCATTGCATTAGAGCGTATTTCAGACCGTTTCACAGAGGCAAAACAATCACGAAACCCTAAAAACCTGGAGCGAAGAATTTAGATAAATGTAAAATACTGTTTGGAGGAGTCTTAAGCGATCGCATTTTTTGAAACAAATTCATCTTAATATGCGTGTATTACGAGTCGTTAAGAGGTACTGCGGCTACACACATGGTAGTAGTCATAGGAAGAGTTTGAGGGAAAGACGACGATTCTGACTGCATGAACTTAGGTGATTGATCATTGCTCGAGATTTGCGATAACGAGAGACAGAGAGCAAGCGCAAAAATCTTTCGAGCAAATTTGAGACTGGCTGTCATTGAGACCTGCTCCGCTTGGCCCCTCGCTTGAAGACAAACCGATCAACCAAAGTAGTTTTTTGGATAAGTAGCACGTAACCAAGAAATGCGCCACTGCTTTTTATGCATGTGCCTTATGAATTCCTTCTGATAAAAGCAATCAAGTTTCTGATCAAACTCAAATTCTCAATTTAGCCATCAGATGCACTCGGGTTTCGTACTGGGTTCCTCTAAGAGTCTGTTCAGTGCTTTGGCTCTGCGCTTCTGCATGGTGTTGTTGATCTTCTTGAAGTCGATGTGCCCCTTGAGCTCAGGATGGGCCTCCATTGTCTCCTTGTAGATCAGCCAGAGACTGTCGGTGGTGGTTTCTGCCCTGACCTTCATTTCCTGTTCCGCGGCGATGATCTTGAACTCGATGGCCGAAGTGCTGCACGAGTGTGGGGTGGTCAGCACGAGCTTGTCTTCGTTGACGTAGGCGCTACCACTGCACGAGCGGATGCGGCAACGCAAATAGATTTTGCCCTTGCGCGACGGCTCCTTCAAACGCTTATGATAGCCCTGACCGCCGGCAACAAAGATTAGACCGGTGCTCTTACGGCCCGCTATGGTGTAGTACGCCAATGGTTCACCGAGCTGGACAGCAGCAAATCAAAGAAGGGAACAATCAGAAAGCGAGACAATGAGCAAGGGATTTGCTATCTGTGAGCCTCTCAAAGCTTGTCTTTGAATGTGTACCAGAAGGGAATTGCGTTTTGAGATTGTATAAAAAAGTCTGACAACACCACCATGGACCCATCTCACTCGATTTTCGAAGTAAATGATTTTTTTTGCAATTCCCTTGAAGCTGAGGAAAGGATGCAGGCGCCTTCACTCACAAAGCACGAGCGCATAATCCACCTCGAGCAGATCTTGTTTCCGGCAATTCTTGTGGTAAACTCAGCAGAAGAAACAACACGGTTGCATCGGCTGGGGAGGGGGAAAGATACAACCATGCATCTGGATGCATCCACGAGCTATAAGCAACATTTAACTTTGACTGAGAGCCTTGAGACCTATGTAGATTCTGACCGGCAGGCAACATCACCGGAGTAAGGTAGCCTGAAAAGAGCGACAGGCACCCCCAGCCATTAAGATCGAAAAACACAAAAAATGATCACACTGAATTTCGAGAACGATGTAGGGCTTTTGAACGTTGGAATTTTCTAAGAGAGAATAATGGGGTCTTGGCCTCGTAAATACTGTTCAACCGCCCTGGCCCTTCTCTTTTGCATTGCGCTCGTCATCGCCCTCTGGTCGATGAGGTTCTCCAATTCGGGATGAGCTTCAATTGCTTCTTTGTAAATAAGCCAATAACTGTCATTGGTACTCTCCGCCCTTGCCTTCATTGCTGCCTTGACCTTTAGTGCCTCGATGTCCAACGGCGTCTGGTCACAATTGTGTGCCGCTGTTTGCCTGAGGTAGCCGTCCTTAACCGTTGCGGTGCCGGGACACAGTCGGTTACGACATCTTGTGTATACGCGGTCGTGCCCGTCGCGGTTTTTCCTATACGCGTGTCCATTGGCTACGTAAAGCAGGCCGATGCCCGTCCGTGTCGGGATCGTCTCATACTCCACGGGGCCATGAAGCTGGACCAAAAAAGGGTCTTGTTCACGACAATGATCCTGAACAGAGGAGCGAAGGGAACCAACCGACAAACACTTTACCCAGCAACACCATCCTAGATTAGAGGGGCCAAGCGCTGTCTCAGAACAACCAAGAAAACCAACATAATTGCTCAACATCAACTGACCCATTGGCCAAAAAGAAAACCCCCAGGTCGAAAAAAACCTACGTTCACCTTTTCTGCTCTCTTGTATTTAATGTCTTACGACGAATTGTTATCAAAGCACACTGCCTTTCTTTACGTTGCTTCCAGCATAACTTGTGTTCGGAATTAAGAAACAAGAGGAAAGAGAAGAGGACAGCGCACACTAAGGAAGGAAAGGTCTGACGGGAGAGACAGCGTTAACGTATGTGACAAAGCAGAGCTAAGTTGACCGCTCACAATTTTTAAAGTCGCCATACTTTTCAGAGATTACAAGAAGGCCAAACATAGCGACGTGAACCCACACTGAAAAAAAAACGAGAATCCTCACGCTTTTGACACTAGACATCGTCGTCTTTAAGGAGGAACCTTACAGCGTTCTTACGTCTCCGTTTCAGCACAGATCGCTCTTTCTCGTAGTCAAAGAAGGGTGCCAGCTCAGGATGAGCTTCCATTTCGCGCCTGAAAATGACGCTGAGGGGATCCGTAGAACGTTCAGCTGCGTATCTCATTCGGCTTTTGGCCTTCATTACCTCAAAATGACGAGTGTCGGGTTGGCAAGTGTGGTCGGTATAACGCTTCAGCTTGCCACTTTGGGCTATTGCTCGTGCCTGACAGTCGTGATAGAGGCATCTTAGGTATGTTCTGTCCTTATACGTGGCTGTCTTATTGTAGGCGTAGCCCTCGCTCACCCATAGCTGCGAACCTCTGCGCTTGCTCTCCTGCATCAAGAAGTCTGCCGGCTCAAAATTCTACGGAAAAGAGGCCACAATTGATGTAGACAGAGAGGATATGCAAGCAGAGGAGAAGCCAATGTAACCTTAGCAGTCACCATCACAGGAACATGTTAATGAACACGGAATGTGTGTTGCATGTCACGCCTGTGATGATCATAGTATTTTGATCTGAATATTGAGGGAGCTGGAATTGCGAGAGCTTCCTAATGTCACCTCGCGTTGTCCTCTTGTCACCCTATTAATTTTTTTTACTCGCAATCTAGCTTTTGCACCTCGTCATTGAAAAGATGTCTGACGGCGTTGGCTCGCCTTTTGCGTAACACGTCGGCAACGCTTTTGAAAGGCAAATCGTCTGATAATTCCGGGTAGGCTTTCATCTCCTCTTCATAGATGAGGGGCAAGGGATCCGTACTTGTCTCTGCTTTATCTTTCATTCGATTTCGCAACTGTATGATGAGCAGCTCTTTCACTGAATTTCCACTGCAATCGTGACCTCTTGTTGGCTTGAGCAACTGATCGACGATCACAGCTCGTCCGCCGCAGGCCTTGACGCGGCATCTGACGTAGACGGATCCCTTTACTGTGCGATTCTGAATGTAGGCGTGGTTCAGACTAATGTAGAGCCGCGAGCCCCGCATGGTTCCCTCGGCCACCTCAAATGGAGCAGCTTCGGGCATTGACGTCTGCGAAGAAGATGTGCAGGTAGTCAGAAACAGCCGCACCAAGGGAACCATGCGGGTGCTAGGACCCTAGGTACGATACAAATCACTCGAAAAGTATATTGCCAAGCTCAATTCGATTAAACAGATTGGAAGAGCTTGATCGAAAGTAGCTAACACTATTACCTCCATTCTACCAAAGCAAATAAACAAGTGCATGTAGCTATTTTTCTACGTCTTCAAATCAGTATTGGTTACATTTTTCAATTCGACACTTTGAAGCAAAAGCAATACCACTAGTTTCTATATATTCTGCACTCAAATATCGAGTGATAAAGAGTGCAAAGAGGCCTAGCCTGTAAACTGGAGTGCCATAACCTACAATGAAAGTGTGGATCGCAGTCTCCACCAGGACAAACAACGAATAGCCGACGCTGAGCCAGGCCTTCCCCAATGCCTATGATGGTGTTGCCTTTTCCAATCAAATGAAAAAAATAGAAGGGAAGAAAAGAGCTCTCCTTTCCTTCGGTCCATACCCTAGCCTAAACTGGTATTCTTAAAGTTCCAACTCTTGATTTTACCCAGAACAAGTACCAAAGCTTTCAACATATGAAAGACGGTGCCGAGGAACTTTGCATGGACCGAACAAAAATAGAGCTCTCTTCTTAGGAATAAAAGCGGTTTCAATGCTTTTTTGATTGAAAGAAAAGCTTTTGGCTTGAAAAATTGCACTTTCTTTACGTATTTGGGTCACTTTGTTTGCTTTGCTCGGTCACATTCGTTCCTCCCCATCGTATTGAATGTAAAAAGATTGTTAGACTCACCGCTCCGGCCGAAGTCTCTTCCTGCTCCTCGTACAACATGGTCGACGCGTTGTGCTGCTGCCCCAAGTCGTCTGCATTGTCGGCGTGGTAGTCGTCGTCCTCTCCAAAGTTGTTTTCGTCTCCCACGTCGAGCGCCGTGACCACGTTGGCCGAGGTGGAGGGCAAGGGGTCCTCGTCCAAGAGATCTGATCCCTCCACCACCTCGTCCTTGATGCGCTTCGTGTCCCCGTTATCATTGGCGCCGTGGCCGCGCTTCGGACCGCGCGCACCACGCGACGACGGCTGCTGCGCGCCCCTCGGTCCCGGCGACGTGCCCCCGCCGCCACCCGACGAGTCCGTCAGGCCTGCAATCAACAAGTAGCGTGAGATAAACAATGCTGTGACGCAACAACTCACAATTGAGTTTCCACCTTTGATCTGCAGCCCCTTGGCGGTTGCGAGCAGGCCGACGAGCTCGTGCTCCTGCACGTTGATCTCGCCCCTGTACATGTAGGAGAGGAGCAGCTCCATGTGCCTGGGGTCGACGTCCTTGAGGTAGACGACGGTCCTGAGGCCGACAATGGAGAGATCCGCGTTGCGGGCGAAGAGACTGGCAAAGTAGGAGGAGCAGACGGAGAGCACGAGCTTGTGGGCCACGAAGTCGCGCTCGCCGCAAGACAAAATGACGTCGGTCAGGTTCTCCGACTGGCACAACGACTCGGCGGACGCGAAGAACGTCGAGTGGTGGTCGTTCCACTTCAGGCAAAAGTCCTCGCTACGATTCATCTGGCAACACACAACAAACCACTAGAGCTCTGCAATCCATGACAAACGTCACCCGAAGTTTCTCACCTCGAGTCTCTGGGTAGCTACGAGCAGCTTCGACACGTGGACGCTCTGCTCGGCGTCCCTCTCGTCTTCGGGTGGCGCGTTGCCGGCCTCGGTGGCGTCGATCAAGTCGATGAGGGTGGGCGGGTTGCTGTCTCTGATCCAAAATGGCGTCCGACGCGGGGCGAGAGCGGCGACAGAGTGGGGCAGTGCGGGCGGCTGGCGAGTGGCGCGCCGCGCTGGCGAGTGGCGTCTTTCCGCCGCGCGAATGCCGACGCCGGTGGGGCGCCGGCAGAATGCGCCTGCGGCATGCCGAGACGGGCGGAAGGCCGATGGGCAGGGCACAGCTTCTGCCGCGCTCGTAAAACGGAGGGCGTACAAATTGACACCGTCAAATTGACACCGTGACAAATTGACACCGCCAAGTCAGCTGTCGACGGTGTCAA